>JALLAR010000844.1:0-16003 GCA_036939335.1 Conticribra guillardii
GCAGGTCATCATGGGCGTGAGGGCTAGGCCGTGGTTGGAACGGTGGCCATGGTGCACTTGACACCTGACACGAAAAAGTGGTTGTCAAGTCCAGATATATCTTGTTGGGTGTTCAGCACCTGGACACAACTTGCATTTGCACTGCATACCCAAATATAGCTGTAGGTGCATTCAACAATTCCCAGAATTTGTTGGATTGTCATGTTTTGATATTGCACATTCTAAACTTTGTCAAGAAATGTTTGGTTTTGATTCTTGTCAAAACTATTCCGTTCGTCTTTCTCACCCCATTTAGAAGAAGCTGCGTTGATCATATGATCTTCAACTTCATGTTATGCAAATGATTTTTCTGAAGATGGTTGAGATCTTGATGATAACAAAGAAGTGGAAGACAGTGATGATGGAGGAGAGGGCAATGATGGAGATGTTGATGAGGGAGACAAGGGCAAGTCTTATGTGGATGGTAATAACAATGTCACAAAGAACAATGATAGTACTATTGGAGAACAAGGAGTTACAAGGAAGGAGTCAAGCTCATAGCTCATAACACTGTTCTTGCAGATGAACCCAGTCCTCGCAGGAAGTCAACCCGGTAATATGATGTGTAGGTATTTTAAATTACCTACGAGTATTTCTTTGTCATTTTATGTAGTGTTTTTTAATTTATCATGTCACAATTCAAAATGACTATGATTGAGTTAATTTATCATAGAACTATTGATAACATAACTAGAAAGCTTTGTGGCCCATGTAATTTCCATCAGGGTCAGGAAAAACCTCACAAATGAGATTGGCAACACACTGCTTGGGGACAACAGTTCAAACTCCCTTCCCAAGCCCCCCCCCCCCCTTAACATCACGAACGTATGCCTGATAGAGCATCTTGTGGAATATATTAGGTGGTTTGATCAAGCAAACCTGCTGCATGATGCTTGATAGTATCACCATACATGATGGTATGGCAAGGATCCTATTTGCAGTATTGGCACAATAGATTCCGTGGGTTTAGACCATTGTTATCCTCCTCTGCAGTATATGCAGTACTGGGATTTCTGGGATTGGGAGTTGGAAACCCCAAATCCATAATGCTGTCTTCTTGTTCCTTGTGATTATTGATGAAATAATCAAATAGGAAACAGACACATCCTGGAACGAGCATATCCATGCCATGATTCCCCATCTTCCTTTCAACCATGCGCTGGTACACCTCTTCCATTTCTTCATGATTCTCTTCTTGTGTGAGAAGTCAATCCTGGGATTTTGAAGCCTGCCACTTGATCACTTCCTCAAACCTCACAGCAAGGTAGGGATCACTGTGACTGTGACACTTATTATGGCCTAGCCATTGTGGTTGTTGCATTGTCTCCAGAGTCTAATCAAAATAGCATGGGTGAGGGCATGGGTATGGGTGATAGCCATGTAATTGGAGATGAATAATCAAGCATCAAAAATAATTATGCGAAGTTAACCATCGGCCATTCCAAATCAAGATTGCTGAGGGAAGTCTTCCATGATGGTGGTCTATACACCAAAGGTTAGCTGGTAGCCACGTATTTATCTCCAGTGTGGCATGTGTTAGGGATGGAGGAATCTTTGTACATGTCTGATTAAATGACTGAAATGAATCGCAAACTGACAAATCAGTTTATGTGCTAGAGAGAGGACCTAGGAGTACAATACTAGACATCTAGTATGTAGGTTCATATACTATGATGTTACAACATACCGTTACTATGCCCAAAAACCTGCACACTAGTATGGAAATGACCGGCAGTATTCACTGGTTTCCAAATTTTACTGTCAATTACTGCCAATCAAGCAGTAATGGGGTAATGTTGTTTTTTTTATCTGTGAGTCCCATATCTTGAATGTCGATGATTGATTTCAACCATGTGATTGGGCACTAGCAATTTCTATTTTCTTGATTTTGAACAGTTTGTATGATGAAAAAAATAAAGAATATGATGAACTGATGTATTGAGTGGTATAAAAAATATCAGGTCCTTAAAAACATTTCAGCAGGAATTACCAGGTAGCTATTGATTTAACAGCAACTTACTGTCGCAAAAAAAGACCCCAAAAGGGGGGATGATTACTTACAGTAATTTGGTAATTATCAAATACCAGAAATTACTGTGATTACCCAGAAATTACTGTGATCACCCAGTAATCACAGAAATTACCAGAATTTCAGGGTAACGGGTAATTGGTAATTTCCAAACTAGCCTGCACAAGGCCTTTTTTGTGTCATCTTCACAGGATCTTTGACTTGGATGCTCTTGAGGAGGCAACAAGAAGAAAAGACACTACTATTGATTTCCAATACATAGCTGAAATTTGGTAGCAAATGGCAGGAGCAGGAGTCAGCTTGGGAAACAACAATATCCACTCAAAATCAAAATCAACACATCTAAGCATGTTAAAAGTTGGAAGTGTTGAATGCAACGTCTTTGGCTTTTTATGGTGGTTAGTGATGTTGTTTGTTGGTTGAGACAGTGGCAAAAATTAAACAATCAGTCAGATATCAGTTGGCCTGCAGGGGGGACAATTGCTGTGTAGCAACCTAGGCTGATCTTGATTAGCAATTTGGGGATTTAGACACCAGCTAGTGTACCCACTTCTGCTTTTACAGTAGAGGGTGCTGCAATAAAAAAAAGTGAAAGAAAAAAAAACATAAATTCCAATTTTTCATGGAACTATCTTATATGGATGTAATTAGATGAAGATTACTAAAAAGAAATTTAAAAAAATGATGTTAAGCATGCCTCTCTAGCAACACGTCAAAGTCAAATCACAACCGTATTAGCATGGTATAAAATGCAGCATGGTATAAAACGCAGTGCTCATTTTTAAGCGCCTTGGTCTCAGCTTTCTGGTGATGTGATGGATGTCTGATAACTCTGTAAAATAAGGTCACTCAGCATCCAAACAACACAACTCACCGCATGAGTGCCATCATTAGTATTGTACGATAGTATTATCACGATAGATAGGATATTGCGGCCGAGCCACAATTTTCCCTCACAAAAAAATGCTACATAGCAGCAGTCATCAGGGTATAAAACGCACTTGGATGATTAGTGATGACTGACCATTTATTATACATAGGAATCATACAAAAAAATGCTAGCTTCGACATTTGCTGCATTTTATGCCATGCTAAATATGGTAGTGACTCACTCAAGATGAGTCATGACTGAACACAGTTACTAGTAATTAGTTGCTACAAGGTGTATTCTTTTTTTCTTTGATAAACATGTTCATATTGGTGCAAAAAAGAAATCAGCATATTTGTTTACATAAAAAATGACCATATGGTGTTCTGCAAAATACCATTTTTTTGCTTTGTTAGTTTGACTAACAGAGAATCATTTTTCAACTACCATATAGCAGGGTGTATAAGACGCCCGGTTTATTACTGTCCCAAATTGCTTCGTAATTTCTCCAATACCACAATCCTACAGACATTTCCATGTAGAATATAATTCCAAGGCAATATTGTATATTGCATTGGGCTCAATGATAATAATAAAACTGAAATTTTGAAGTACATTTAGTGGGACTAGTAATGTCGAAGAATAGTATAAAAAAATGCTTGATAAAACTTTGACTGCGCTTTATGCACTGTGCTACACAGTAGCTAATATTCACTTCTCGGTACTTCTTTTATTTTCTATTAATATGATGGTTTTTATTGAGACACTGAACCATCAATCATCTAACACCAACAACAATCAATGAATGCTGTGAGCAACAAAGCAACAACAACACCCCCAAAAAACATGACAATCAATTCAAAATTTCAGCATAATATGTAATATTATTAACCCACTTGTCAGAAAAATCTTCTTCTTTCCAGAATTATCACCATCAATGTCATTAGTATTGGTATCAAAAATAATAATCTACTTTTTTTGTTGTTGTCCCTATTAAATGTGATAATGATTAGCATAGTTGCAGTCAATAATTTGTATTGGCATTATTAGTAGTTTTTCAATATTAATATGAGTATGGATATTCAGAATGACTTTGATCAATATCATAATTTTATAAACATCACTGTGCATTTTATGATCACATGTATTCTTGGGCAATATATATTATTGATCTTACACTTACATACATGATATGTTGCATCTATATAATAGTTCCACGTAGCTGAACTAGTAATTTGTCCAATAAACTTTCCCAAACTAAAAACGTTGATCACGATCTGCCACATATGCCCCTATGGATCTTACCGTAAGTATTGGCATGTCACAGCAGGAAAAATACTTTTCCAAGAACAGCATAATACAACCTTGACTAAGTTTATTATATGGGATTCTTATTTGCTCTCAAATAATGATTGTACAAACATGGAGATGGGTGGGCTGATAAGCATGTGTTGATTGTGATTGCTGCAATTCTGAAATTGAAGTGTTTAACAGCTGTATGACACTGACATCTGACAAATTTGACACAGTGGTTGTTCCTTTCTTTTCAGTTTTCAGTTCTTAAATAACATTTCAACTCGGCCAACATCAACTTGCAACAGTTCTCTGAGTTTAAGGGCCAAATAAACATAACAAGGTTAGAGTAAATATGGTGCATCTAATTATTATGTGTACATGCAACACACCATCCAACAACATAAGCAACTATTAGGTTTGTTACCAAAAGCACAACAAACAACAAGGTGAACATGCAAGCGCAAAGAAAACTTATAAATATCTAACTCTTAAAGTTCCAAAAAAGTCCCTTTGGATTTGGGGAGAGAGTGAAAATGTCACCAGATAATTGCAGCTAAGTAGTATAATAAAACCATCAACATGCACACAATATATCATTTATTTTCCAATAGACAGAAGTGAATTTAAAACATTGACAGATTTTACCAAAACAAATCAGATGCCCATGATCAATGGAAAATCTAACTACAAAATTCTATCTGTACAAACATTAAACTACAAACATGTGGCATATATTGCACACAAGTATAAAAAATAGTACTTTGGCCACAATCCACAATACCAACACCAAAACAGAAACACTTATGGCCAATGATATGACCTGAGAAAACTACCTATTGAACATTCACCCTGGAGTTATATTATTTTTGGGTAAATTCTCAGGGACTGTCTAAGGGGTACACATAATAGTCTCTAGAGCAACTGTACTTTCTTCAAATAACAGTTTGGTGAATATGGTATTCTTTGATGCTGACAAAACAATCACATGGTTTAAGTTTGAATGATGAAAGATGATTGTTATAAATGGCATTAATGGCTTATGTAAAATGTTTTTGTAAGTAGATGGACAATATAAGAAAGAGTACAATCACCTTCAAATATAGGAGTAGTATTGTAGTAATCAAACCAAAGTGATACATCTGATGTCATTATTATTTCATGCCAAGCGTATTGATCACAACCAATACCTGCTTTTCAATGAAATAAAAGTTGATTGCATCATCTCTCTCATATAATATCATAATATCTATCTATTTTGTTTGTAACTCATCTTGGAGCGAAATTAGAAAAATGTTTGTTTCGTCATTTTAAATGCACTCTTTGAGCAATGGTTGGTGTGAAATATCATGTCTATTTACATTGATAATCTATTTCAATTAACATTCCATAGTCATTGATCTTGTTATTAGCATTATTCCAAAGATTTCACTGCACACAATTCGTAGCACCAAAATTATTTGCGAAGACGCATCAGTTTTGTAGGAAGGAAGATGAGTTATTTGATCCCGCTACTGTCAACATACGACGCCTCTCTTTCAAAAGCTTCAACTTTTGCAAGATTAACAATTGCTCTTCGCAATGGCTGATATCATCATTGAGACGCATCATTCGCTGTTTGGCTCCACCTACAGACTGTGCATTATTAGCTCGACTCAATGCCATGTTGCCATGAAAAACTGGCTCATGCTGCTGCTGATGCGAAAGCATCAATTGTCGCTGGTGGGGCATTGGCATCGAAAGATTGAGCGTTACCTGATGATTCTGCTTCTGCTGGTGGCGAAGATAAAAATCGGCTCTCAAAGCAGCGCCTCCCAAGAGCTCCTGCCGCATGTGATGTTCTTGTTGAAGCATTGAATCCGATATAACGGCCGCCTGAGGATAGACATGAGGAGGAGCAGGCTGGAATGATTCGTTTTCATCGGGAAGCTTCTCGCGACCGTTCATGAGCTTGCACATCTCTGGCTCGTCTCTTTGAAAAATGTCATGGGAGAAAATGATTTGAGACTCAATATCAGGTGTATACACTTTTCGAAACCCCCAGCGCTGCAACCGACGAGAGAAACTCTCAAATTTCGCCTCGCGCAAGTATTTGGGCAAAATCTTCTTGCTGAACTCGACTTTATCAATGATACAGAAAGAGCGACCTGATGGGAGCCAAGTGATCAAGTCCTTACAATCCTTGTTGGACAATACCATGTGCAGTTTCTCGGCAAAGTTCGGCTTTCGTCGGCGGCTGCTTGCGGCAGTTGATGCTTGGTTTGAACCGGCTTGTTCGGGCCCACTGTACGCCATGGCGGGTACCGGAGAGATACGAGTGACGGGGGCAGGAGAGGTCATGGCCATGGCCATAGCTTCTTCCCTCCGTTGGTTCATGAGGACAGATTGATAGAGTGCGTGCTCGATTTCTGCGGTGCGACGGTCCATGGCAGGCGGGCGAGGACCATTCGACACGGATGGTAACATCGACACTCGTTGGGCATTGGCGGATTGCATCATGGCCACGAAAGGATGTTCCTTTAGCTCTTCTGCGATTTTGGTGCCACGTAGACCGCCGATGATAGGTGAAGTCGTCATGGGGTGCGAGAAATGGAATGGAGTCTGCTTCATGAGGAATTCCCTGTTGATGACGTGAGTTGGGTCGTTCGCCCTCGCTTCGGCGAGACTTGCCAATGTTTCAATTCCGGATGTATTCATTATAATATGTTAGGAGTACTGTAACGAGCTTTGATGTCTGAGGGCAGGAGATGCTATCGAGGAGCGATGGTGTACGATATTGCTGAGTTCGTCTTGAGATTTGTGAAGTTTTGATGTTTTATTGCTCTTCCGGAGCCTGGCGCCTGAGCGGAGTTGCCTGGGTTTTTATGATTTCCACGACAATTTCCACAATTCTTTCTCAAGTCGCAACCGTGTAATATTAGACTCAAATAATCAGAGGCACACCAAAAAATACATAAAGTGCAGCCCCCAATAATTAACAATAATATCTTCACATTTCGTTTGTATGTAGGAGTACTACTAGAGTAATATTATATTATTATGTATGTGCATTTAGATTGCTGACATTAGAACTTTCCTCGCTCTCTAGAGAGAGGGAGAGAGAGAAAGTTGCGATCTCTCTTATTTTTTTGATAGAAGCGGAACGAAATTTTTTTCCGTTTCTTACGTCGGTCTACGATTATTGATATTGCCTTTTTCAAGATGAAAATGCCCAAGGTCTATTTTAATGTGTCTAAGCGTTCATTTCCGTTCTATCAACTACCATATACTCCTATCAATCTCGAACAATTGAGAAATCGACAAAATTGTTCAGACAATCTCATTCTCTCTCTCCTCTCTCTTGATAGAGAAAGAGATTGAGAATGAAAGAGAGGCATGTCGCACTCTTCAGTACTCGCATAAAGAGCTGGGCTTTTTTCTGTCCGGGGAATTTACGCTCTTTATTTGTATTAATGGGCACATTTCACTACATTTTTTAATTCATTTGTTTGCTCACAATTCAATCACCTGAAGAAGTCAACACGAAAGGGGCAATCATTAGCCTCTCGTGATACAATAGCAAAATAAAGTTTAAACTTGGATTTTACCTTCTGTCAAGCTTACTAATACAAAAGACGACCGAAAAAAAACGCCCCCCAGATAAAAAAGGGCGTCTTGATGCGAGTACTGAAGAGTGGCATGTCGGATTGTCTCAATCGTCTCAAGAACTCAATGTAGGCAATATTAAATAATAGTAAGTAGTACTACTCTTGGGAATATCCATTTGTCCTACTAGACATTCTAACTACAATACCACCAAGAGATTAGTTTCGATAGATTAGAGTACGTAGATGATATTATGGTAGAGTCTCAAATCTCAAAAGGCATGCTCCCCTGTACGTACGTACATACATACATACGTAGGTACATACAACAAAATCATAGGTACACATACAGACGACATAACGATATTAGATTTCCAAAACTTTCTCTCTCTCTAGAGAGAGAGAGATCTACAGACCACTTACTTGTTGCGCACGACATCAACTACCTACTACTATCGTATTATTTTTTATCAACCCTAAAATCTTGGAACAGGATGGAATGTTATTAGTCCCACGAAATTGGCTGGTTTTCCCTGGAACAATTATTTTTGGGCCAATCTTTAGTTATTTCGCTATCTAGCTAGAGAGTTGTTCCGAGCATGAGATAGTATGGTAGAAGATGATACGTACTATGGTAGATACTAGTAGATATCGTACTATCTCGTTGTTGTGTTTTTATCAGTTGTAGTACCATACTGTAACTATGTCAATTTTTGGTGTATGACAAAAACTGGCGGTGCGTTATTAGTGTGCGAAATAAGCTCAGCTTTCAATGGGTAGCCTACCAGCGCGGTTTGAAAATCCGAGCATTTTTGATAGAGCTATGGCAAATCTACCGCTTTGTGTTCATTTTTTTGCCCGAAAATCTATGACGCCGCTATCATTCATGAGGTAGAACTTTGTCATTAATGGTATTTGAAGCCTGTTTTAGTAATCTTGTTTATAATATAATAAAAAGGTTTAGTAAGTTTGGTTTAATAAAAATAAAAATACTGAGTACTAGTTTTATTTACTACTAAGAATAGTGTCAGTTTCATCGACAATTGCTTCAATTTTATGAAAAAGGTAGAAGCAATCCAAGCAAAGACTGACTTTGCATGTTTGGCAGTACATCACTCTGGCACGGCCACCAGTTGGAGTGTTTTGTTTGCCAGTTACTTGTATGCTTGCATAGCGATGGAGTTGGCAAACATCTGCAGACTTCACATTTGGACAGCGAACTGGAAGGTGGTCATGGGACATGTCAAGCCGGATCCTCACTGTGCCAGTCTCTGGATGCAATGTATTCTTTGTCATCTTAGTAGCCCTTTTCTTTTTCTGAGGTACTGGACTATGTGATCTCCCTCTTCCTCGCCCCTTTGTGGTCCACTCCTCATCTGGGTTTATTAGTGCACCATGACCAATCTTTTCCTGACACTCGTGGTGATTGTTCGGCTGCCGAACTCCCTTTGTGACAATTGACAATCTACAGTTGTTTTGCGGAATTGTGGGCTTTAGTTTAGTTCTAGTTAGAATCTAAACTAAGATTTAAATTTGGAAACTTATGCAATGATCAGCATATGAATAGCAGGTTTTGCTAGAGAATGGTATTCTCACACTCCCTCCTGATTAGGCATTGGTTTCTAATCTGTGTCAGAAAAGGGTCAGTAGTCATGATCTCCGATGTATACATGGCAGTACCGTCTTTGTACGTGTAGTTGTACCGGAAGATATTACTGGAACTTGACGATGTTCAGAAGATTCTTTGATGCCTTTTGATGGATGATTTGCTTTTGATGCAATGATTCTCAGGGATGAGAATAGATGCATTTTCCTCGAAATAAATAATATCATTGCTGGTGCTGCGACCGCAATAAAGTCAGGCCGATGTTTGTTCGGACACGCTAAGATGGTGACGCCAGGTAAGTATTGGATCACCCACCAAATGGAAATAAATTCATTTCTTGAATGGTGCTTGAGCTCTACTACTACCTCAGAAGCTGACGAGACAAGAGCTGCACGTTTAAGTTTGGGATGGCCAAAATTTGGCGTCGACCACGTTTTGGAGCCATGCTGGGATGGACATCCTTGTTCAAAATTGACCTTGGTGATGTAACAATGGAGTGTCGATAATTTTGATATTGTGTTTGTTTATTTGGCGATGGAGGCCATTCGTGCGTTCACGATTGGACTCTCCCTCGGAAGCTGGTAATGGATCAGTCGTGCATTGATGTTCGGGTCCTCGTGCTGGCGATGATGATAGCAATGATGACGCAACAGCAAGATGACCCTCGCCTGCTAACGCGATGATTAGATTTGATGCAGGTGACTTAAGCAGAATGTCTCCCTCGTTGACACATGACAATGGCAATGCGACAATCAATTGGAGCCACATTAACCTGTCTGACCTTTCTCCCTCGGAAGATGATGACCGAGCAACAATAAGCTGCTGCTTCTTGGTAACAATATGGTCTGCACTTCCGGATGAATGTGTTTGGGCGTTTGACGTGACAACTGGTTTGGAATGAGATGATTGAGTTATATTAAGTGATGCCTGGACAACAGACTCTCCCTTGCAAAAAATTATTGAAATTGCATCACAATAAGGTGAATTTTTGGAACCAGCATTATAAATGTGACAATCAACTTTGAAGCTGGATGAGCAGATGGAAATGATCTGTTGAAGGTGACTTGATTAGATCATTGCCGGGGTCATTGTTGCCAATATTCAATGCTTGTTTTTGTATATCATTTATGTTTGATAATTGCATATTGCTGTTGCCTGTTTTCAATGATTGAATTTTTTTACCAGTATTCGACATTTGTTTATTTTCACCAGTATTCAATGACAAAGTTGTTACGCCAGTATTCAACGGCTGTTTGATTTCACCAGTATTTGATGATTGATTTTTTTGTCAGTATTTGACAATTGTTTGTTTGTTGTTGAGGCCTGGGTCACACCGAATTGGGGAGGCATATCATATATTGTTGAGGCCTGGTTCACACCAAATCAGGGAGGCACTTCATTGTTGATTGGGATTATCACAGCATTGTCATGAACCAAGACCAAGTTGGATGCCAAGCTCACACCTCTAGGGAAGGCAAGTTTTTGATGTCATGGTTGAAATGAGTTTATAAAACTGAAAATAAACCTTTTGGATAAACATGTGCGATTTGGGGGCATTGGTATTGGCATTGCTTTGTTCAATGGGGCCGGTTGATGAGCATGACCATACTGCTTGATAGACGTGTCTGGCACTGAAAAACCATGTGGCAAAGTGTGTTTACCATCCTACCACCCAATTAAACTTGTTCCCACACAAATATATATGTTTANAATAATGCGTAGAGAAATAAGTCTCGATGAGGGCATTCGATTGGTACCTACTTTCGGTGGTGGGAGGTTGTCAATAATGGAGGGTAGGGAGCCCAATTAACCTCCATTTTGGCCATTGTTGGTGATTTTTTTATTTTGGAATGTGTGCCAAGCCTCGCACACTTTGGTGCAAGCTGTATGGTATGTTGTAGTAGTAAATAATTGATACAATATCTACAACGATATCTACCTAGAGTACTCTCTCTCTCTAGATACTAGAGTACATATGAACCCCACGAACTGTATGAAGAATTTCGACAGGGTCATTTTATGAGCTCGCTAGTTATTTTGTTAGTGGTTTTGGTAAATCTCGATTTTCTCCACAATGACTTGTTTTTTTTAAATACTTAAGTGGTCCAATCGATTCTACTCAACGAGATACGTCCAACTAACCACTTTTCAGGCCAAAATAATTTTTTACCTAGATAATTACATACAAATATTAGGCATCACGAGTGCAAAGTGGCCACGATGGCGTAAATGTTACTAGAAATACTGGCACCCCTCATATCTTCGATAATATTTTGAGAAATTACAAGATGTGGTATTCTAGAATATTCTACTCAACGAGAGCTATCCAAATACGCAATAAAAATGTGATATTTCACTGTATGAGTTAGTATGTTGTGAGTTTTTGTTGCTTTATTCTGTTCGGCTAGGTGAAGCTAGGCAAAACCTGAAGCCGTTTTACTAAGTGAAAGCTAGCGCACGAAATTGTTCATCATTTTCTCGGAGGGGCACTTTTTCACCAAATTTTTATAATGGAAATAACTTTTTCAAAAGTACAAAATTTCGGAATTATTTTTTTACCAGTAGATAGCCCTATTCGAGATCTATCTAAATAACCACTTTTCATGACCAAATTTCAAAAATTGTTAAGTCTAGATTTTTTCCGAGATTCTGCGCGAACCATTCATATGTACTCTAGAGATATGATACCACCAGATGCATACTCACAACTCACACACGCACGACAACATCATGTTTCATGTTTCCCAGCAACACGGCCCGGCTAACTAACTGCGGACCATACACCATACATCATAGTAAAAAGCAACTCCGTCACCAACCAACATGACGAAAATCAACATAATCCTCTTTTTGGCTGCAATTGCCAACAGCAACAGCTTTGCACCACCGCCTCGATCGACATCTGCAGTGCGAACACGCAGCAACAACAAAATCATCAATCTATCCATGTCCAACAATGACGCGGATTCCCTTTCCAACTCGCAACACATCCTATTCGACATGCCCGTCAGCAACAACGGAGCTCGCTGTCGCATCATTATCTACAAAAAGGAAATCCCACAAGATCAAGTCGAAATCATCTCACCCATCACCATTGGAGGGTTGAAATCCCCTGACTTTTTAAAGCGCAGTCCACAGGGATTGATGCCCTGCTTAACAATACAGAAACCAATAGTCTCTGGCATGCAGCATCTTTCGGAGAGTGATACCATTGCGCGTTATCTCCTTTCGGAATATTCGGACATGTCTCCATCCTTTCAACCGGACAATCCCCGATCCAATCAAATTTGCCGCTGGCACGATATGTATTTGACCACCATTCAGGGATGTTTGTACAAGCCCGCGTCTCGATTTCCGGTTGGAGATTATGCCGATCGCAAAAGTGCCATTCGTGCATTTCGAAAGAATTTGGAAATCATTGAAGGTTTCGTCGTTGACCAAGAGGAGGGGATGAACTATCTTTGTAAGTATCATTGGCCGATGCCACTCTCTTTCCTACGGCAATTTTTGCAAATTACATTCTTCCCAAGTTCAATGTTGAAGGAGACGACGAACCCAATGATCCACTTCCACCAAAATTATCCAAATGGTTCAACGGCGTTCGCGTCAGTGACCCCATATTCTCCAAAGTATACGATGAAATAATGAACACCTTGGTCCATTCATGGGAAGAACAAAATCACCGCTGGGATAGCATTTGGTTGGCTGGACTACGGGATACCGCACCCGCTACCCTATTTGACAAAATTATTGCGGGTGACATTCCTGCAACGATTGTGAAGGAAGATGAACACATTATGGCATTTAAGGATATCAACCCCATGGCACCAGCTCATATTTTGGTGATTCCCAAAGATCGCAATGGGCTTACGAATCTTCGTGAGGCGACGTTGGAACACACGGATATATTGGGGAGATTGCTCGTGGCAGCGGGAGAGATTGCCAAGGATGAGTCATTGGGATTTAGTGATGGAGCTAGGATTGTTATCAATGATGGGCCGGACGGGCGCCAGGAGGTGATGCATTTGCATGTTCATGTTTTGGGTGGTAGAAAACTGGAGGGCAAATTGGGTTAGAATGTTATGTTGTTTTTGCGACCACGAATGTTGTCATGCACCATTTCAGGTTGACTATCAACACAACATCATCAGCCAGCTATTGGCATGTTCCAAAAGTTAGATGAACACACCTCTTTCGTTCCAACATTTTTCAACCATTAGGGTATTCTAAAGAAGTAGTCAATTTAGCAGCAACTTATGAATTAAAATATAATAGAATACAAGAACCAGGAAGGATGAACAGCTCTTTAAACATCACTAATAATATAATGCTGCGTACTCCAACACCCCTCCCCTAATCATGAAGACAGATTTCGCAGAAAGTAGTGCCCGCAGTAGAATCACAATGATTCCACCACAGCGTCAGCTAGCTAGATACCATAAAAGCAAAACGGCCCCAGTCCCAACCCCATCCAACGGTGGTAATAGCTCAATGTTCCACTCCAAAAACCTAAATCAATCCCTCCAATATTACAAAAAGCACCACTACATCCCCGCTCCAGTAATTTGCTGCCTCAAAGCCAAAATACTCTGCTGCTTATCCGGAGGCAATTGCGCAATTTGCATAGGCGTCAACGACATGACTTGTTGAATTAAATTAGGATCCAATCCCGCCACTCCTCCCTGCGGAGGCTGCTGCTGCATTGGCGGAGGAGGCTGCGTCATTTGAGGAGGAGGAGGCATCATTGACGGTGGAGGCTGCATCATGGGCGGTGGTGGAAAGTTGGGTGCTCCTCCCGCGGAAGACGCCGCGGCACGAGGATCCATTGGTGGTGGTGCTATTGAGGAAGAGGNGTTGGGTGCTCCTCCCGCGGAAGACGCCGCGGCACGAGGATCCATTGGTGGTGGTGCTATGGAGGAAGAGGCGCGTGGATCGCGAGAAGCAGCGCGTGGATCTGCGGGACGGGCGCGTGGATCGGACGGCATGGCCATGGGCGGCGGCGGTGGTTGCTGTTGCTGTTGCTGCTGTTGGGTGGATAATGGTGGGGGAGGCTGGGAGCGAGCGCGTGGATCCGATGGTTTGGCAGCAGTGGTGGTTTGCATACTAGAGAGGTCGGAGGTAGCGGGGAGGCCAATGGAGGAGGTGCTAATGGGTGTTTTAATCATGTCGAGCTCGCTCATGCAATATAAAATAGCCTCGGGCAACTGGGGATGCTGCGTCAACAATTTTCTCGCCTCCTCTGGATTCGAATCGCAAATCTCCTTGAGTTTTGCGACAACCCCGTACATTTCTCCCTTGTTCATACTTTTCAATGCCGAAGCCACGGCTTTGCTTCCTGCCACTCCGCCCATGGCCGCTCCACCTCCTTGATGACCTCCTCCCGACTTGTGGTGATGATGATGATGATCCTCCATTCCACCATGATCCTTCTTTCCATCCCCACCTCCTCCTCCTCCGCCCTTGTTTCCGCCGCCCGTAACATGACTCAAATCCATACCCAACTGCCCCGCCAACGTTTCCAAATGACTGCTATTCGAAAAATTCACCCGTATCCTCCTCCCATTAATTTCATAATCGTTCATATTCCGAATGGCACTCAAAGCGGCCTGTGGATCTTCAAATTCGATAAAGGCAAATCCACGTGGTTTGCCGGTTTCGAGATCGGATACCATGCGCACTTTGATGATGCGGCCGATTTCGGAGAAGGCTGTGTAGAGTTGTTCTTCGGTGGTGGAGAAGGCTAGGTTTCCTACAAAGACGTCGTGTTTTTGTTGATTGTTGGAGGATTGTTGCTGTTGCTGTTGCTGTTGCTGTGGTGGTGGTTGCATGGGTGCAGAGGAGGGGGGTGGTTGGCCATAGTAGGAGGCGGTTGGGGCGGGTGGGCCGCTGGATGATCCTCCCCACATTGCTTTTGGTGTTGTTGTTGTTTCTGTTGTATTTCTTGTTGGCTCGTTTCAGCTTTGCTTGGGAGAGAGGGCGGGTGTGTGATGTGGGTGTTTGTCTGGGTTGATGTTGACCTCTAGAGATCTGTTGACGATGATGGTCGTTGATGGCCGTCAATGTTTTTGAGAGTTGTGTTGTTTTGTTTTATTTTTGTGTTTTTTTGTGTGGGTTCCGGTGGATCCCGAGTCACGAGAATGAGATCGGATTGAGTCGTGTATTCATCGAGCATGAAAAAATGACGTTTTGGAAGTTGGAAAATTATACTCTCTAGACTCTAGAGAGCATGATGTTATGAATACAAAATTACATCCATCACTTCAATCAAAAATTGAAAATTCACAGTCATAATATCGGAAAAAATTACAATATCGTATCTTGCATAAAACATAAGAAAAGATTAAGGCATACTAAAATGATATGTACATACCAGAGCAAATTAAAGAACACCACAAAAGATAAAAATGGCAAATAGAAAAATGGTGTCAATACCATTTTCGCCAATTTCTTTTTTCAATGAACCAAAACTAGTATAAAAGGAGAAATTGCCTGTGATCTGGAGCTGGAGCTGGAGCGCATAATCATAACAAATTACTCTCGGTGCATGCATCTACTCTTGGTCTATTTTCTTCGGCTGTTTCATG
>JALLAR010000845.1:0-12416 GCA_036939335.1 Conticribra guillardii
ATTATTTTATCCGTCCGACCCTGGCGAAATGACGTCATCCGTGTATGTTCCTGGAATGATATACAAAAAAATGCATGTGTGACATAGTGTTGAAACTTAAGATAAATCCGTTTTGCTAAAAGCTTTGCGACTTGCGACTCATGCACTACTGATTCTACTCATAGCTCTATATTCCAATGCTTCTCACTCCTCAATAGAAGAATTGCATAGTATGACGGACTTCATAGCCAACCGTTCATCCTGGCTCGAAGGCAAAAATGGCAGCAGCGAAGCATTGGCATGTCTCGATAGGCCAAATTGCTCAGACACTGTTGCGTCCTCAAGAATTGCATAATCTCAACTCTGCCGGAGCCACAATTAGCCAATGAAAAGAACTCTATTTTGCCAAAATTAGGAGATGGATACAATGTCTTTCTGCCACGAAGATGACATTTCCAGCATTGAATCGAGCTACAGTCGCGAGAGGATACATCATAGTGAAACCCAAATATCCAAGCAGAAATCAATCATTTATTCCCTTTCTCATGCTGTGCAGCGCCTCGTTGACGCTCTCGAGTCGAAGGAGAAAGAACTGGAGCAGATCGCGCAAGTTAGAGACCGCATTGATATTGACTTGGAAAGCCAAGTTCTAGATTTGATGATTGAAAATGCAGAGTTGAAACATAGATTAGTCGATTTGAACGTTGAATCATCGGCTCTATCTTGCCACACTGCGAAGACTCCTGCGACCAGGACTCCTTTAACGAGCGACGAATTCTCGTTCTTCGAAACAGATTCAGTTTCTCGAGAAAATTCATCGATGGATGGAAATAATGATACGAGCTCACCAATTATGAACAAAATCGAAGATGTTGCTACTGGAAATAGACTTACTGCCAAAAAATGGCTGCTACGATTGCCAAAGCCACCGTCCACCAAATGGGTAAGACGCGAATACGAGAAAAGTACTGGGCGCTCGGTATTCACCGATTTTAAGAAATCTCTTCTCTTCTTCAAGAAGAGGCAATGCCCAAAGCAGATCATGGTCTCAAATATTTCAGTTTTTGACGATATTTCTGACATAATCTCAGTCTAGAAAACTGCTGAGTAAAACGACCATGCATTTTGTTATATTGTTGCCATATGTTTGCATGGGAATGCATGTTTAAGTTTGGTTCGAATGCTACTGTATGTGTGGAACATCAGCTGCATTATGCATACTTATTTAAGACCGATGGAGAAAATTCATAGCTATTGATTGTTGGCAAGTTGAAAAAAATTAATATTCTATTACCTGACTCAAAGAAAATGAATTTAAATTATGTGATGGCAAAGCAACATGACACAATTGCATTTATCCCTGATTCGACTTCTTAAAACTGCAGGATCTTTGGTTGGGTTTGAACAAAATGAAACGCATTATTAAGAACTATGCTTAAAGTTTAAACCAAATTAACCATATTTTTTTGCAGTCAATTGGGTGAGATTGTAAAGCGCCTAACTTTATTTTGTTCTTATGCGTCATGAGCAAAAGCATTTTATTATTATTATATCCAACATGCATTCTATGATTAAGTTCCCAAAAAGCGGAATATTGATGCAAGTCACGACAAACCGCCACAAATGATAGTCACGGCAGAGTAACGACATTTCACACTTCACACTTCACAGACATCAACCCAGCCATGTTGAATCACACGTCATCCATGCCATCAACGGCGCCTACAACATACATAGTACTACTATTCTACAGTTGAAGTACGCACGGCTAACAATATCTATTTACACATACGAAGGAATACATACAAACGGTATGTTTGTGTGGCTGCTTTGGCTTCGCCATAGTAATCTTCTCTCGTGTGAAAAATCCTCAAAAATGGGAAAATCTTGAAGAGCCGGCTAACGCATGCTGTGATTTTTGCACCAGTAAATAATTAATTCCTACGTATAACATAAATTGTCACTAAATTTGAGCGAACTACGAACAGACCAAATTCCATCATTGAACTAATTGGTTAGTGATTCATTTCTGCGTGTTGCCAGTTTTTGCAGAGTGACAGGTTTTGATTTTTGATGTACCGGCACATTTCGGCGGTGCTTGCTTCGTTTATGATGTGCTTTTCCCATTCTCGTGGAGACTGGAGACATCTCTCGCTCTACCTCTAGAGAGCACCATCACAACAACATTATCTTCATTGGATTATCGAAAGATCGGGCGCATTGATTGAAAATAAGCAATGAAACTAGACAATATTAAATCGAAGTCCGATGGTGAAATTGGTGCCACGAAACCAACTGTTGAGTCTAAGGCAAAAAATCGCACTCATTCAAAAGGTGCGAAGTCGGGGCGATGGACGCAGGCTGAAAAACTTACTTTTTTGATGGGGCTCAAACAATTGTAAGTGTTTCTTTGTGCTGGCGCCAAACGTTCACATCTTCATTAGCACTATGGACATCTTTGTAACCGATCCAACATTTACTCACGTTTGTCGTTTTTAATACCGGATCCAGTGGAAAGGGCAAATGGAAAGAAATATCAACATTAATACCCACAAGATCCACGATTCAAGTAAAAACGCATGCTCAAATGGTCATGAAGCGTGTTGAGGCAGGCGAAGATATTTTTGCCGAGCTCCACAATTCTTGGGGCTACAATGGTTTAGATGCATCAACACATCGGCATGACAACAAGGAAAAGACCACTTTGATATCTCCTTCTGCGTCAGTACAAACATCAAATAAAACGATGGATACGACGAAACTGTACGACGATTTATCACAATCAGATCAAGGAGCAGTACGAATATTATACGAAATGACACGGCCGCAAGTAAATTAGTGCGTCAAGCTGCAACAACGAGTGAAATGCTCTACTTGGAACATATTGTATAATTCAGGATGTGAGTACATCGTATCGAATACGTGATGTGTCACATTGTATTTTAAGTCGATTGTAAAAATAATCGATCAAGCTACGCTATCAATCTTCGTAATTTCTTCATTTGCAAATAGTAATGAATAAAGTAAAACTTATTGAAAGGAAACGGCATCTAGAGAGGTGTGCACTTAGTAGCAACCTTGCTCTTAGATACATCAACAACAATATTCTGCAAAGGATCCATATAAGATTATTCAAGGTTCGCGTTCTTCAATTTTCATTCCACATACTGAGGTAAAAGTTTATCGATCGTTATCTTTCACTGTCATGTGGAATTTTGGTTTTTCGTCTGCCATCAAAGTCGAGGTCTGGTTGGTATCGATCTTATCAAAGAAGTCTCAAAACTAAACGCAATCCATCTTCTCCAAATAAACCTGTGAAGGATCGCATTTAGCAGTAGCATTTGCCCGCGAAGGCAACGAGTTTCATCTCGCATGATTGTTTGAGTGGGGACGATACATGGACCAAATCACTTCTTGAGCTCGTTCTTTGTCACAATGAATCGTCTATCGCAGTGATTGTGTTCAAAAATTCAATAAAATGATGCTCAAGAGAAGCTGAGGCAAGTTGAATGTTCAGTGCACCGTGAGGTCAACATGATATTTCTCGCCCGATAAGTTATGGCTGTCTATATTATTTTCAAACATGGATAAGCCAGAACCCAGGTTTTTTTTGTTGTGTCCACGATATTTGTCTCGTTGTCGTCATTTGTGTTAGTAAGTTGTGAACCCTTCTTTCTAATTGAGATCAATTTTGTACTGCTCAATGCAGCCGTCTTCACAAGAAAAGTTGCCAACGATGGCAAAGTTGCGCCGTAGAAATGCCCCAAGTTCTGAAAACGTGTCAATACGTCAATACTGGACCAGTTGTGTCTATCTTTTCAATTGTTCTAGACTTCTTGGAAGTTGTGCGGGCCAAAAAAATAATGAGTGCAGTTTTGCAATTTGTCCTTTGAATTATTGAAGTTCCCATCTATTGTATGTGATAAGTCAGAGCCCACGACGAGTATATATTTCCTAGAGGAGCAATTCATACCACAACTCCAAAGCTTGAATCAAATATCCCAATGGGCTGTTCAAAGGAAAAGACACGGCCCGACCCATGGTAAAGATGTGAAGCAATTTATGTAAACACTGGCATCACAACAGATCAACCAGGGACGTTTCAGATCTGCATTGAATATAAGTTGATAAACGAGTTCGACGAAGAGCGCACAGATTTCTCGATGAAAATCGAACTGGCAATATGAACTCTCCAGAGGCAAATGATAACTGGTGGAACGCAACGGAATGCAACAAAATGAAGATTTTTCTTCTAAAAAACTCCTAATCCATAATCCAGAAAACATTTTCCATCTACAAGATATCCAAGCTAAAACATTGCGAATATATCGAAGTCCGGTTCAAAACGACTATAACTCAATTTGTTGAAAATTCTGTTTTGCGCGTTCCTTCGTAAAATTCGAGATTAATTGGATAAAATGACGCGCATAACTTTCTTTGCGCGAAAAACACATCCATGCTCATTTCTACCATCGTCCTCTCAACAGAAACGTTTATGAAGACCCTTAGTCTTCATGCGATGGTTGGTTGGTGTGTGTGCTCCTGTTCTACCTAATTGGTAGCCATTGAACTGGTAGAATTTTGAAATTCCCGCTATTCATCTTTCAGGAGCGAGACCGCCCATATTATTTATCTCGCCGCAAATAGTATTTTCAGTACCGAATGTAAAATATTATCGAAACGAAGAATACATACACACTTCACAACATATTTGCAATCGCCACAAAATGAATTAATAAAAAAGTCAAACGAAGAAAATCGTTGTTTTCGTGCTACCTTGTCAGATCGCCAAGATGATACATTGTTTAAGACGCATTTTTAATGCAGAATGCTTTAAAAACCGTGAGACATCTGGAAACGGTGATTGCAGAAATAATTTATCCGCGTGCTTGTTTGCCAGTAAAATCAAAATGTTGCAAGATGCAGAATTCCCAGACTGCGGTTTACGCAGCCTGCCAGGGGTCTGCTAGCGCGTGCCTCTGAGTCGTCAGAAGCCATTGCCCAGATCCTCCACCTGCCACCTGCCACAAACAACGACATGCCGAATCCACTTACAATCTTATGCGATTAATTCTAGACGACCTGCCTACACTCGATTATAGATGATATGGATAGTGATTGAATTGCTCTAGCTATCAGTTCGTTAGCATTCTGGTAACGAAAATAATATGAATATGAATACTATGATCCGCTCGCTTGGTGTTGGCTGATAATATTGTATGGTACTACCATGATGCCAACAATAAACATGCCAGATGCTTTGAACTTCGCTTGTTCTGACAGTCAGGTTACGAGTTCCGACCCAGTTCCGAAGAAGAAATAATGCGGGCATGACACTCGTGACACCTAAAATACTCTCCACTTCAGAGGTAGCAAACCAATGTTAATATATCAATCTCAATAGTATGATAGTGTTTTACCTTTAATCCGTCATTGGCGCAGCTACAGGCCCACAGTTTAATCCGCTGTCGCAATTTATTTTTATTTTTTATCAATGCAATCACCACCCATTTCCAACTCATCGCATCATGCATCATGCATCCATCTATCTCGTCATTCGTCATTATCGCGTTGTACAATAGTAGTGTAATAAATAATAATCAAAAGTCACCGCCCGACGATGAAGACTTTCTTAGGCGAAAGAGTTGAGTTATTTCCGCAATAAGCAGTGGACGATCTATTGGATAAAATCGAATCTACTTCCACGGCTAAAATCAAAGGGGTTGATTGGAAAATAATCTCGTAGAGACGTCGTCACCGTCCTGGCAGTGCCAAAGACAACATCATTGGCGACAACGGCATCTCAATCATGACGTCGTCATTATTTTACGTAACAGTGCTGCTGCTACATCCTTTCTTGACAGCACACGCATCTTCTGAGAGTAATTTACTCCGATCTGAAAATGTATTTGGGTGGCAGCAGAACCAAAAACCATCGCATAGGGGGAGGGCGCATTCTTCTTCTTCTTCTTCTTCTAAAAGAAAGTCAACGTCAATTGGTTCTCCTAAATCTCACACGCCATTATTGCTTCCGTCAAAATCATCAATAGTGCCATTGAAGCGCAGTGAAAATGTATTTGGATGGCAACCACGCACAAAGGACATTACATCAGCAGCAGCTACCACCCGTTCGAAAAAAATGGAAAAGAAAACAATTATAAATGTCAGCAGCAGCAGCTCCGACAATCACAGCAACACAAATTTCAATATATCGCCGCCTAGCATTCCAAAAATACAACCGCGAAAAAAGGAATTGTGGCTTCCGTGGCCATTGGGGGCATTGAGGAATGATTTTTACAGGTTTGCCGAAGAGCATCGACAAACAACTAATGATGAGTACCTGACTGTCCCTGCCAGCAACCAACAACAGCAGCAACACTTACGCCAATACTATGGTGATGGACCATATTCACAACCACACACACAGGGTCCATTCCATCATGGTATGAACTGGGCATCACGAATGTTACGCAAAGGAGGAGATCTTCTTCCTTTGCCAATTTTTCATGGGAATGCGAACAACAACAATGCCGACAATAAAGATGTGCCACAGCCACAACCTCAGCCGCGATATTGGATAAAGGATACAACGACATCCATGGCAACGGCATCTGCCGCTATGAAAAAGAAGAATGATATAACTAGTGGAAATGATACTGCGAACGACGGGGGCAGCAGTAGCAAAAATAATGGGGGCAATGACAAGGGATTCAACAATAGAGGGGGGCAGCAATTGAAGGATGGGCAGGAGCAGCACCAAAGTTGGGATCAATCCATGATTGTAAAATATTTGAAGTTGCAAGCTTCTGTTAGATTGCGTCAGATGGGCTATGGTGAGTTTTGTGGGCGCATGGATTTTGTTAGTCATTTTGTATGTTTGCTGATAAGTTGGGTTCGGGTTATTTTTTGTAAAGAGTGAATGTGCTTGTTTTGATGGAGTGTTCCTGAAACTAACTTTCGAATGCATTTGTCTGGCGCCTTAAAAAAATATCAAAAAACAAAAAAATGAACTTTTTAAGTTGGAAGTGACTTCTCTGTCCATCTCCCACCATCATCACCCACCCTTCTACTTCTATATATGCTGCCTTCCAAGCAAGATCCATTAAGGCGCCTTGTCAAATTGTCCTTAACTGGTGCCACTATGAGTTGGATGCACAGTGAAGCTACGAAATATCGGAGATTTGCGCCATTACCTTCTATGAAAAAAATGAATGTTCGCCAACCTGACTTACCTCCATTTTTGCCAGAGGAGTTGATAGGAGAGGTAGATCATGTTGACAGGAGTGAGACACTAGGAATAGAGGCTGTCAAAAGTAAAGATAGCAGTGGTGGTGTTCCCAATAGTAAAAGTGGGGACAGTAACAAAAACGACGAAGAAAGACCAAAGCCAAGCAAAAAAGAGGATCAGTGGGATCCATTCGCTTCTTTTGGTGGTACAGTTTCGTCTGCAATTCGATCTTGGTCAGAAGATTTCAATCTGGGCAAGAAAGAAAAAGAAAATAGACGCCTAATAGAAACCCGACAGCAACTGCTAGCGCTTCGTGAATCTGCAGCAAACTCGTCTTCTTCAACATCCAGTAGTACCACACCTACTCATCCAAAGTCATCAACGTCAGGATATGCACTAGTCACAGGCGCTTCCAGGGGGATTGGAAGAGCCCTTGCCGTTGAACTTGCGCGCTATGGCATTCCCCTCATTTTAGTAGCACGTGACATTGAAAAGCTCAAAACAGTGGCCAAAGAAATCGAAACATATTATAATGTCCCATGCTGCACGATCCAAGCGGATTTGGCAGCTCCAGATTGCGCGTCACGAATCCACGCTGCAACAAGCGAGGCCGGTTTGAAGGTTGATATCCTCGTTAATAATGCAGGGATATGCACTCAAGGAGAAATGTTGGACGGAGAAATTGATGATTCGATGCAAATGATTCAAGTCAACGTCGGATCAGTGGTTCAATTAAGTCAGTTATATGGAAGAGATATGAAGAAGCGACGACGCGGGAGGATCCTTTTTGTATCTTCCATGAGTGGAGCTTTGCCAGGATGTCCAAATGTGGCAGTTTATGCTGCAACCAAATCTTTTGAGAAAAGTTTGTCATCGTCGTTAGGAAGAGAAATGGAACGGTATGGAGTAGGAGTGACGTGTTTACTTCCTGGTGCAGTGAAGGACACTGCTTTCGCATCAAGGAGTGATGTAGAAGATGCAGTCTGTTTTCACTTTCCTGGGTATGCAAAAACACCGGAACATGTGGCAGGGGAGGGGATAAAAGCAATGATGCTGGGATACCCAGAGGTTTATCCTGGATTGCATAATCAATTGTTTATCAAGTTTGCAGTCCCACTATTACCAGCGAGACTGACAACTTTAGCGGCAGAGTATGCGTGGAGTCCATTGCAGTGGGTTGATGCATCGCTTCAGAGACGGGGTGACACATATCAGAGTTGGGGTCGAAAAATGAGAGAAGAGATTATGGGTGAAACTTTCACTGCAACAAAAGAAATTTTGCCGATGCCCCCTCCGTCAACATCCACATCTCCTTGGAGATTTCGTCGACCTGTGTCTAGCGATTTATTGCCTCTTCCTGATACGCCTGACAATACGGAGGAATCGAAGAAAACGACTTCGCAATCATCAACACCGAAAATTGTAGACCAGGCAACTGACAACATAGTGAATGAGAATCCTGGCTCTACGACTGGTTCCAAAGAAGTCGAATCTGTACCCAGTGCTAACGTAGAATCATTAGTAGACTCAGAGGAACGCATAGATACTTCGCAAAAAGAGGAGGATGCGAGTTTGTCAAAAAATACCATTGAGGGAAACGACGATGGCAGTAGTGTAGACACATTATCTAGTGAAAGTGAAACGGATGCAACGTCCACAATCCCTGATGTATCATCTCTAGCATTACCATCGCCAGCACCGCCACCGCCGGCGCCTACGCCATTAGCGATCTTTGGGTTCTTTGGGAAAGAATCATCCACGCCGTCTAATTCATCTAGAGACAGCCAAATGGGTGATAATACGTCACACACTACTGATGCGGCTATATCAATAGATAGAGAACATACTCACAAAGATGCCAACACTGACTCTTTAAATGGTGATGTTGTAGTGGAACCATTCACCAATCCAAATGCCAATATAACTTGGTATCCAATTATGGATAAACATGAATATGATTTTCGCGATAGAAGATTAGATTACGCAGGGATGACTCTCCCGTCCAGCTATTAAGTCAAACCTTGATGCAAAAAGAAATACGTTGACAGCAGCTTCTAACTCCAGTGTAATGTATTTACAATGACTGAAAGCTTTCAACAGCTACTCCTTGATGTATTATTTGTATGCTAATTTTTGGGAATTTGAGTGATGTGATGCTTTCGAGCTGGTTTAAACTACAAAGAACACATAGAAGCAAGTTCGGCACGTCAATGCAATTCTAATTTAAGGTCTTTTATAACACGTGCTTGGACATACATGAATTGGAGTTAATTCCTGACTGATTTTGGTAAAAATACCTAACGAATACACATATTTAATATCGATTGTGTTGTCAATTTGTCGTGCTTACAACTCAGGAAACCATTTCGAAACTTGCGCCTTCTTATCTTGTTCAGGCCGTTCAGGTCGTCCCAGTTTTTCCATGTTCTTAGGAAGTTTGGGAGTGTATGGAACATCGATTTTCTTGTCCAAAAGCCCATCCCAGTCAAATCCGTGGTAAAACCTATGGTGCATAACCTCCTCTGTGCCTCCTTGCATACGTCCCAACCTTCGTGACTGGTCCATCGTCAACAAAGCTCGAATCAATTCCTGCAAGTTAGAACCGAATGATGAAGGAAAATTGACTCGCCCCCTGAGAATCTTCTTGGCTGTTCCAGTTGGATCATACGACTCAAAAGGTGGAGAACCATTGGTCAATTCATACTAGAAGTAAAGATAAAGAACGTCTTGTTAGATAAAACTGTGTTCAGACAGCAGCAAAAAGGTACCAGTTCAACCATAAACATACCAACAAAACTCCTAATCCCCAATAATCCACTCCCCAATCCTGAAAAACAATTGTAAAAAAATGAGCATGAAAATGAGCATAAGTAATATAAGATATCAATAAATGTTGTTCTTTTTCTACTCACATATCCTGTTCCACGGATGATCTCCGGGGCAAGATAGTCTGGGGTACCGCAGAATGTGTAAGTTGGTCCTTCGCATCTCTTAGCTAGACCTAAGTCCACAACAACGGCATATCCTCTGCCATCTAATACAATGTTCTCTGGTTTCAAATCCCTATAAGCAACACGCTGGTCATGCATTTCGGTAAAGGCCAAAAGGACGGATGCGGAATAGAAACGAGTCCACTCCTCCGTGAATTTTCCATAATCCTGTAGAAGATCCATAAGTTCGCCACCAGGTAACAGATCCAAGCAAAAGTAGATGTACTTGGAATCTTGCATAGCACATGCAAGCGTCAATATGTTGGGGTGGTCCAATTCTTTCATCAGATGGCATTCCCGTACAACATAATCTTTCTGGCCATTCTGTTCAATGAAAGCTTTCCCTTGAGCCTTAAGAGCATATAATTTTCCAGTATCATTCGCTTTAACCAACTTCACCTTTCCAAATGCCCCCTCTCCAAGAACATTTAGCGTTTTCAAGTCCTTCAATTCATATGACACAGGAGCCCTAGCCTCTGCAGCCCGGCGGTACTTCTTCTTCGTAACCTTTCCATCCAAAATATCTTGAAGACTACCCAACATACGGTTGAAGTCTCCACGCGTCATGACATAACAAGTGACGTCATTCGCTGCGATGACTGTTGCTTGTCTCACATCATCTGAGAGCAGAGCCCTTTCACCAAAAAACTTTTCCTTTCCAAATGTCGCAATTGGATCTGCCCCCAACTCCTTTTTGTAGATTTTAACTTCTCCCATACGGATCATGTAGAATGTGTCACCTTCTTCTCCCTCTCTCAGAATCACATCTCCCGCCTTGAAATATTCTTGTTTCAGTAACTGTGCCATAGTGCCCAATTCGTTGTTCGTAAACACATCTCCAAAGCGCTTTTCGCCGACATTGACCTTGGGAAGGAACTCCAATTTCTCCTCGTGAATCTTCTGGCGATGCTGGCCAACCACACCACGATACATGGTTCTTTTGATGCTCCACAATTTACAGTCTTCCGTAACAGTGATCGTCGCAGCACGAGGAGATCCATAGATCAACGCCAACTCCCCAAAGGCAGCACCTTCTTGGTAAAATCCCACCTTAACATCATGAAGGGATTGATTAGCCAATGCATCATCGTCATCATTCTTGGACATGGATACAGTGATGGACAACTCTCCACTCTCCACAACGTAAAACGTTTCACCCTGATCTCCCTGCTGGATCACCACATCTCCCGCTTTAAAAGACTCTGGCTCAAAGACATCAATGAGCTCCTTGAGCTCATCCTCCGAATTACACTCAAACAACACATTAGTCTTGATGGCATCATGGATCAAGCCACGAGTACGTTCATCCTTGGGGATATCCACTTTGACATAGTCTTTGATATTCTCCTTTTCGTTGAGTGCCACACGAATCTGCTTCTTAAGAGGTCCGTTCTTGATGGCTTGGGATTTTTGATGGGCGTCCATCAATTTGCGGATGCGCGCGATTTCTTTGCGGGCGGTTGCGAGGTCGGTGATGTCATCGCCGTCGAGGGATTTGTTGGAGACGATGGAGGTCATGAGTTTGATCATGTCCTTCTCGACATTTTTGTTTTTCTGTGGTTTTGTGGGCATGTTTTAATTAGAGATGTGAGCTCAGTTCAAATCCTTCAAATACGCATAAGTAATGATAATCAAGAAAGATTCATATTATGAATCTTACCGCTGTCGCCTACATTGAACATAGCGCGCAATAGAAATTATAAGAGTGTGTGAAGCAGAGAAGAAAAAAATGTGAGCTAATCCCTGAAAAAGTTCTAACCCACATGATGCGGTAACTCTGCCAACGCGAAGCATCCACCGCCGGTTTCGAGTTCTCGCATTCAGTCCGCCATCGTAGAAATGGCGAGGTTGCAATTTACAGCATCCACTATTCGGGCACATGACGACGCCGCCGTGCGAGTGCCGGACGCCCGCTCTAGCAAACTCTGCGTCGACGACGGAATTGGCACGAGAGGCAGACAAAGGCCAATGTGATGACATGCATTGTTGGTCAGCCATACAATATCTTACCATGGCGTCTGTTTCTTCTTTGTCTTGGTCGTTGTTGTCCGATTTGAGTGCATGCAGTTGACAGCTGAATTATTTTTGTTTGCAGCTTGCAGATGCGTGGGCGGCGCGGGTGGCTGGGTCGCTCGCTTATATTATATCGTAGTAAGATACTATTTAAGACTGACGCCCCTAAAAGGTGCTTCCTTTTATTTCGTCTGACCGTCAGATCG
>JALLAR010000846.1:0-12400 GCA_036939335.1 Conticribra guillardii
CCCTGCCCCAATATAATCAATCAAGGCTTTGAAATTGTATGAGATCAATCGAAGACGAGAGCTCTGATGCTGAATGATTTGTTGATGTGTTTGATTATCATGCGTAATGCACTATCAATCACTAACATTGCACTTGCATCATTGCTGCATTACCTTTCAGTATTAGACATTTCATATAGTCATTGCCATTGTTGATTTTGTTACCAGTGCCAAGTGACGATTTTCTACTTTTGTTGCGCAAGTTCTCTCGAGAGCATATGCGGTTTCGGTCTTGCTTAGGGATGTGCACACGCTTTTACAGTTTCAAGTCATTCCGAGAAATGATGCAATATATCATCATTTGATCATCATCGGATCATCATTGAAGAGTTGATGACATTTTCACACTTGTTCGATCATTGTGCCGTCATGCCATCCAGGACGGAATTTTCTGATTCATCTACTTTTGCGAATGAGTATGATAATGTATCTGTATTTGTAAATGATAATATATAAGGAAATAGTACAAGTGCCGGGCCATACACAATGAATTCGGCGAAGCCAGCATGTAATTGGGCGTGAAGAATATCAAGATCCAGCTCCAATGCATCAGCAATGAGGTATCTTTGTCACAATTGTTTCATGCAAAAATCAAAGCATCTCATGATAGATACACTTCTGCTGCCTGAAATTGTCGACAAGTTTGGCGGTACTAGCGGGCTTGACCTATGTTGGGACATGCATAGCAAGATATTCGAATCGTTGTCATCTCGTCGGCAACACACGCTTCATCATGTTTACAATAATTTTGCCTGGGATAGAGATTGCTACCGAGCAAGCACAATTTCAATTGTTGTACTGACTCTATCAAATAGGTACTATTCCATAGGTACTCCAATTACCTATGGCAGTGCTGTCACACTATTACATATTTTTTGCTCATGTGTAAACATCGCATATTACATTTCACACTTGGTCATCAGAAAACTGTTTAGTTCCATGAATATCAGGATTAATAATAAAAATTAAGCCCACAGCCAAAATGTTACATGCATTGATTGCCCCCTTTATGACTAAGGCGCCAATAAAGCAGATCGGATCCGTGCCCCACGTTTTGCCCTCGCCCTGGCAATTTTTCCCGAAAGCACCTTCCATGCATGCCCAGCGGCATTTGAATCTTCAAACCATAGATCCATTCGACTTCGAGTTAAACGCAGACCATCGGGACCCAAGTTTGGAAGACGACGGGAGGGATTTAAATCTTGAGAAAAAAGAGCTGGAGGGCGAGGATCAAGTGAAGAATGCGCAACTAGCAGTCTCCTGGCGGGAGTATCATTATTGATCATTGAAGTGTCTTTTTTAATAGCAAGGCACGCCAATCGACATGCTGTGATGACACGTCCTTCTCCACCGGATCCTCCGCGATCTGGTTCTGCGAGGACAACCCATTTCCCAACAACTACTAAATAAAGAGATTGCCAAGAGATACCATCATTGCTGACGCATGTGCGACCAGTGAACAGGGATGCAAACGAAGGAGATATTTCGCATACACAAGGAAAACAAGCTCTGCCAACGAGTCCAACAACAGATCCATGAGCAGGCTCGGCATCTCCCTTCTTGGATTCAGAAGCTTCTCCTTCGTCCAACATGGCTATTGAAAACTTAGACGAGACGTGGGCAAGTGAATAACTGACTCTTTTACCAAAACTATCATCATCACTCGCTTCTGATACATAGGATAATCTCCGCATAAGTCCTTGTAAAGTTGGTTTTGTTGTTGATCCAGCTTCTTTTTGATCCTCAAACTTTGCTAACATTTTTGAGACCTTGGTAGAAAAAGCGTCCAATGCCAAACATTCAAGAGCCCACGAGGCAGCACAGACAAATGGTGTATCTTTCGTTGATTTCGAGACTACCATATTGTCAACGACGAGAGAATCTTCGCAGAGTAGAGTGGTGGCATCAGTGATGGAACTGCGTGAAAGCACTTCTAAGCCATATCGATATTGTGATTTGGAGCCATCACCTTCAACGTGTTCTTTTAGATAGCAAAGTTTTTCCACGACACTGGTGGAAGATTTGTCCGCCTGATCAAAATAAAATCGATCTATCAACCAGGCATCAAGATGATTGCTATCAATAGGATTTGATTCCCTGGATTTTGCATCCAGGAGCGAAGGAAGCATCATTAAAAAATTGGCAGCTTCCAAACGAATTTCAGACATGAAAGTGTCCACTAAAACCAGAAAGTCAAAGTTGTCACAAATAATATCCATTAGCGTCCTGGCAGCTACTCCATTGAACTTAACTTTCCACCATCCGTCGTATGTCACAGATTTGTTGACGATGCTCTTACATAGACATTCTAAAGTATCAGTTGCAGTGTCATTGTGAGACTTTGGTGATTTACATTCGCGATCTGGTTCCATGGATGAACCCAACTGTGATGTACTGCTAACGGTGTTCTTTTCATCTTCCTTGACCAGCATAGACTTGTGAACATTGTTGTTATTGCTGCAAGCAAAAAGTATCTTTTGAATAGTCCAACCATCCACTGACGAAACAGCCGCATGAAGTGCCGCAATTGCTAAAGATTGAAGGCTCGCCATCTCTTCTGACCCCGCGATCGAGGAGAAAATAACCTTTCGATAGGGATTGGGACGAGTTGTCTTCATATCCCCAGAGGACCCCGGGTTATTTTGCAGCATGTCTACCAAGCCTGGAGCTAGAATGAAAATGCACTTATTCGTGTCATCCTCCTCCTCAATATTACATGCTTCTTTTTCGTTTTCTGAGTATGAAATTGTTCCAAAATTATAAACGGATACATTCTGCAGACACGCCTCACTCGGTTTAGACTGTTTGAAATGATTCCCTTCCATTCGTATCTCTAACTGAATGTCACTTGAACCACTGCGTGGCGATCCCATTTGGGTCTTCTTCTTACTAGGCACTGTGACCTGTGGCGGAGCATGTATGACAATACCACCCGATGCCTCGGGCGAAAGTGGATGCAGCAGTGCAGTTAATATTAATCGACGCAACGTCGGGTTGGAAATGGTGTGGAAAATGACGGATAGGCCAAAGAGAGCTGTTTTGGATGGTGCCAAGTCCATATCTTGAGAAGAATGGGTTGTTGGGATTCCGTTGGCATTATCTGCACTGTTTGGTGACACAGATGATGGAGCAGGGGTGCTACTAGGTGCTGAGTTGGATGAATCATTGGACACTGATGATTCACTTTCAGAATGGGAATGCTTAATTTCTTTTGATTGAGCCGAAAAAGGTGGCGGTGACTTAAGTGTAATAGTTGGCTTGTGTAACCGCTTTGGTGTTTGCAGCAGCTGTTGTTCTTTTGAAGAAGCAGATTGTAACAGCGACGTATGTTGTTGTATCTGCTTCTTTGACGACGAAAAACGATGCAGCGGCAAAAGAAGCGGTTGGAGCAACATTGGATAGACAAACGTGGCAAGCATCATTTCGATTGCCTGTTCGTTTAGCGAAATGAGACCCACTTTAAGCAAATCATCCAATAGAAGTAGCTCATCTTGCACATTGGCCATGAGATCACGAATGGTATTGGTGAGTCTTTGTCGTTTCTCTGCAGTGGGGTTCTTTTGTGTTTTATTTTTTGACGTCGATGACGACGACGACAATGATTGCGACCGAGTGGTTGATTTTGATGCCGAGGTACTACTACAGCCTAGTTCTTCCAATGCTCGTACCGTTCCCTCAACTTGACCAAATTGACTCGTCAATCGTGCGCAAAGCGGTGCTATAAGATCACTCACTCTATTAGGATCACATGCGTATTGTGCAATTGCAATGCGATCTTGTAATGGCAATGTAGGCGCCTCATGCAAATCTCCCGTGGGTGTTGTGGTTGGTAAATTTTCTCGGTGTGCATCATTTGTTGTTGCATCATCTTTTTTGTGGTCTCCATCATCATCATCATTATCGTCATCACACCCATCCTTATCCTGTACATCAACATTCCCATCACCACCATCTCTCGAAGCCAATCGAATAATATTCATACAGACATTCATAGCCGTGACACGAACAAACGAATCCTGTTCCAGGGCACAAAATTCCAATGCTCGTGCATACAATGGAAATTCTACCACTCTTCTTTTTTGGAGGTAGGTTAGTTTTTGACGTGGTTTTTGACATTGTTGATGCTGCGATTGTGTTGTTCCTGTTTTTGCTGCTGTTGTTTCAGCTTGCATACTATCTGAATTGGGTGTTTCTGTAGTTGCCTCTGACGATGAAGTGGGTTCTTCCTCTGTTGCAGTGTCTGCTACTGGCTCCACTGTAACAGCAGCAGAAGCAGCTTCCATAATAGCAGTATCAGAAGACCCCTCCATCAATTTTCTAGCATCATCATCATTGTCGTCATCATCATCATCCATCAACATAGACGAAGACATGGTCTCACCCAACGGAAACGACAAAAAGAATTGCAACGTCTCCCGATTCACCCTCATTGCCAAGCTTTTCAAAAAACTCACAAAATGCGTAGTCACCTCCCCCATTTCCGGGCTGACATAATTATACAAACTCGATGGTGGACTCGAAGACCATTTGGAATAATGAAGGTCCAATAATGCATTTTTCTCTGCGCATTTGTATAAATGGAGGGGAAGTTTGATTAAATCATTGACGCGATTGTTGGATAAGAGGAAGTAGAGGGTGGTGGGACGTGAGACGTTTTGGATGAGGATGGATACGGATTGGATGGCTTGTGTGGCTATGGTTAAGGGTGGGAGGAGATGGATTGTTTTTGTTGCGGAGATTGATAATGATGATGATAGTGTTGTTGTTGATGCATTTTTTGCCAACGGTGTTTTTGATGACGGCGTTGTTGCAGGGGTGGATTCTACGTTGCTACTAATCAAATTATGAATCCCCTTCCTTTGTTGCTGCTGCCTCTTTGGTGTCTGTAAAACCTCATTGTTGTTGTTTCCTTCCAATAATTGGACATTATCATTTTGTTTCATCACAAATGCTTTCCCCGTGACAATATTAACTATATTCGCCAAAGCATTCTTTTCGCAAAATAAATCAAACAATGCCAAATAAGGCAGAGACAATTCTTCATTTTCATACATTATCTTCATCATTCGATCCTCCTCTTGTTGTTTCTTGGTAGTATTTCCCTCTGCACCATCACCATCACCATCACCACCATTATCACCATTATCGTCCTCGTTTGAGAATGTCCTCCCTCTCGAAGAAGCATTCATCAATTGACTCGCCTTGCGTTCGGACAATATCACCAATTCGGCAATGCGTCGTAATAATTCCACCATTTCGGATTCATCATGCTTGTCCATGATTATGAATTTGGCATCTTCTTCTCCTTCATTGTTGTCATTGTAATTGTGGCTGTTGTTGTTATTGTGGGATGGTGTTTTAGTGGGACTGTTACTGTTGCTGTTACCAACAGCAATAGTATCCTCTTGCACTTTTGATTTCTTTGGAGTAGTTGTCGTCGCAACACTCGATCTTCTTGCAGTAGTAGTACCATTTTCTCTTCCAGTCCGTTGATGTTGTTGCTGTTGCTGCTGCTGTTGATGATTGGCAATAGAAACCCGTTCCGTCAATGATTCCAATCGTGCCAAAGCCGTTTGCAATTCTTCCAACAATACTTTGGCATTGTGATGTTCATCCTCCATTGTGGTTTTATTATTATTTCTCTTGCTGGCATTATTGTGATTGTGTTGGTTGTTGTTACCATTGGCGAAGCTGCCACCATGTTGTTGCTGCTGTTGGGAACGGCCGCTATTGCCGCTGGAGGGAGCGGAAATGATGCTCTTTTTGACGCGGGCAAACATGATGCTTGGGCACTAACTGTAGACTGTACCTAATACTAGGTATGCACTGTTGTTGGTGTCTATTTGCCGCAAGACGCGCTTTGCCTACTACCTAGAGATACTGTTCGTTGATCGTTTTGCTGTTACGGGAGGGATCCGCAGTGTCACTCAGCAATGATTGTTGGCATTGTTCATGATGATGTAGTCACTCTCTATTCTGCATGCACTCATCATTGTAAAGGTAAATGAGACATGTTCGCTTCGTTGCCATTTTCCAGATTGTTTGTTTGTGACCGTTGGAATATGCGGAGCACGCGTTGGATTATTATTTTTTGCATGGAACATTCTTTTTTGTTTCGGGGTATCATTTGTTTTTATGGACCCGTTTGGGGGCAGTTGTTATCCCTTAATCAACGAATCAATCATCACCAATCACCAATCATCACCAGTCACGCACCATCCAATCCCATAAAAAATAGAATCACAAAAAATACCAGAAAAATACTGAAAAAATAATAGAAAAACGGCAACTAGATAGATAACCATGGTCACGTGGGGCAACAACACAACCCAAGTCTTTGGCACCGCCACACCCGCCGCCGCCCCCGGTGCAACACCCGCACCCGCCACTGGATTTTCCTTCGGAGGAGGCACACCCGCCGCAGGAGGTCCCTCACCCTCCACCCCACCCGTATTTTCCACACCCGCTCCATCGGCCCCTCCTCCCCTCGGATCGAGTGGCGCGGGTGGATTTTCATTCGGCGGTGCTTCCGCTCCATCGGCGGCTCCTTCGACGGGGGGAGGATTGTTTGGCGCACCTGCTCCGGCTCCGGCTCCTTCGACAATGGGTGGTGGATTGTTTGGTGCTCCGGCTCCGGCGCCTTCGACTGGATTGTTTGGTGCGACAAGTCCCGCTCCATCGACTTCGTTATTCGGTGCTCCTGCCGCCGCCGCTCCTGCCGCATTTGGCGCCTTTTCTTCCACACCCGCCGCCGCTGCCAATCCCTACCAACAACAACAACAACAACAGCAACAACAATATCAACAACAGCAATATCAACAACAAGCCCCCCATCAAGCCGCCTACGCCGCCCACCAATCCGCCGCCCAACGCCAAGAAGCCGCCCGCCTCCAAGAAGCAATCCTCTCCCTTCACTCCAAATACTCACCCCATGCCTCTGATCCACTCAACCCCTCCCTCGGATCCAATGCCATTCCCAGCTCGCTCTGTCGATTCACCGCCATTTTTTACGATCCACTCGCTCCCGAACAACGCGCCGCCGGATCCAGCTACGTCGCTTCCTCCTCCTCCTCCGCCATCGCATCCGGAGTCCAATACGGAGGAGCCATCCACGCGCCCAAACCGCCGCACATTTCCAATCAAGACTGGAACGAGGCATTGGCGAGAAATCCCAACCCCGGTGAATTATGCCCCGTTCCGCTCGTGGGAGCATCGTCCCTTCATTCTCGATTGGTATCGCAGCAAGAAAAGGCCAATGCGTTTGCGACTCATGCCACGACTTTGAGGGATACATTGTCTTATTTGGAGACGCAGGCGAGGAAATCGAACGAGGCGATTCGACATTCGAACAACGAGCAAGAGGAGTTGAGACGAAGATTGTTGGAAATTATGAGAAAGGTGGAGATTGTTCGATGTATGGGTCATCCATTGCAACATGGCGAGGTCGATGCCATGGGACGTTTGAATGACATTTGTAGAAAGACAATCATGGTGGAAAAGGGATTGATGGAGGTGGAAGAGAGGGGGAGGCAGCAGGCGAGAGCGTGGAGGATGAGGGCTTCGACTGTGGATGCGAGGGGCGAGGGAGGAGCGGGTTCATCATCGTCGTTGTCGTCGTCATTGGCAGAAGAAGAGAAATATGCCTTGTTTCAAGTAATGAATGATCAACGAATGGGGATGGAACGATTGGGATCAATTGTAAAGAGGGATGCACGAGATGTCAATATATTAAAGGAGGAGATGAGCAAGGCTTCTACTTCGACTTTGGCTTTGAGAGCCAATAGTAGGCAGGGTGCCATTACATTTCGCTAGTTGCTGCTGCTATGGAGAAAGAATCACAATTTTGGCTCTCAATGCAGACGGGACTTTAAAAAGCATTGCTCTATCCTTTTCTACTCATGTACTATCTACTAGTTAATATTATGGTGTGCAGTTGACTGCCGCAGCAATTTCCGGCACAAAATGATGCTTATTTTGTTGCTAGGTAGATACTCATCATAACTACACAAGAAACCCTCATATAACCTGTAAATAATTCTTATCATTCAAACACAAACAGGAACGCACAATAGTACTACACACGTAATATGATAGAATGTCACGAGCCTTCATTATATCTAGTATGGTATTGGGAAAGAGAATCGATCGATGCACGTAATTTTTGTCAGTACCAGGCCACAACATTATTCATTACCGCCGGAATCCTTTTTTTCGTTTCCTTCACGAGTCTTCGGTCCATAAAAAATAGAAAATGAAAGGGAATTTGGCAATTTTATTTTTACAGTCATGGTACATGGTCTTTCTTTCTCATCGGCCAACACAAATGATTCAGATCAACTGCCTACTCATCATGCACATATTATTGCAGTGAGATATGAAACGAAAGGCGCCACGTGCTTATTTTTATCCAATAAAAGTCGGCAAAGAATGCAAAATGACAACTATTTATTACCTAGGATTGGATGTTTGATAGTACTCCTAATGACATCTCTTAGCTTTTTAACTTTTTCATACAACATACGAAAATGCAACAATACACCGAATATATAGCAAAACAATATATCCCTACCCAATACGCAATACAACATATACAGTGACAACTTTAGTATCCTTTCTCTGGTACAATCATAGTGACGGTAGTAATGCGCAATATCAAATCTCATCCAACCCCAGAACAGCCCATCTAAATAGCATCATAAACCTCCACCACCACTCGTTTCTCCAACATGAATCAAACTGTATCTCGACTACACTCCAACTGTGCGATGACTTCATTATATCAAACTCCGTATTGTAACCCTGCAATATAGAGAATTGAAAAACAACAAATAATCTCCCTTTCCATATCGTTATGAATGAAAAAATGATCATTGCACGCACGCACTCACTCAATCTCGGTCATACTCACCTAACCGCTACATGCACTCACCACCTCCATATCAAGATACCAGTATTACCAAAGTCATCTATCCCCATTATGCACCACGCTCATCCTTGCAATTCCATTTCGCTAAGCGTAAGATGGGTGAAGTATGGTTTCCCTGCGAAAAGTGAATAAGGCAAGAATTCCACTGGTGTATTATGGAAGTAGGCCACTTCGAGAGAGTGAAGGTTTTCGAATGCTTCATGATCGACAGTGGTAACAGGGTTGCCCCACATTGCGATACGAATGAGATTCGCTCCCATTTTACTAGCGCCCCCGTTATAGTTGAACCATTCTTTCTTAAAATGAGCAATTTCATTAGTGCCGGCTGGGTCGGCGAATAAGTCGAAAAATTGCAAAGATTCCAAGTCATTAAAGACATCATCGGGGATACCGTCATTGGAAAGCTGGCAGTTCACGAAACTAAGCATCTGTAGCTTCGTGAGATTGTCAAAGACTCCTGCCTCGAATTCAGTGAGAGGTGTGCCATAGCCGACAATGCGCTCAATATCTAGCGTGTGCTGGAAGAAGCCCGCTGGAATTGAGGTGATGCCGGTTAAGAACATGGACCACTGAAGGAGTTTAGGGTTGTTTATGAACATATCTTCATCGAGAGTTGTGAAATCAGCATTCGAATCAGCGTTGAAAATCTTGAGTTCAGGAAGCCCAGCCAGCGCTCTTGGTTCAATCGTTGCAAGCGCACAATCATTCAAGTAGATGGCCTGGACAATTTCGGGATTCGCAAGGTTATTACTAAAGATGTTGGCAGTAAGCGTTGTGATGCCTGGGATGCCGTTTAAGAAAATAACTTCAACAGTATCAGGCATCATTGCAAGAACATTGGCGAGATTACCATCATTGATGTGAAGTTGATTAGTGCACTCTGCAATCGTGCCTTCGCCTGCAATGTCGCAGTATCCATAGTGGTGGCGTGAAGGCTGACCGTTTCTAAGCAACTCGTATGGGGTGTAACCATTCACCAACGAATCGCGGCAGATTCCCATCGATGGATTGGCTGCATGTGAGCAGTGAAATGCTGAGTGTTGTTGTTGGTTTGGGGTGTAATTAATGATGGACATGTGCCTCTTACGACACCAAATGGTGTCGCCTCCCAAGTTACTGTTGAACACGTGGGCGCCAGCATCGGATGCTTCGAAGAGCTCCATATCGTAAGTCGCAGGGTCTACACCACGAGGAAAGGACATGCAGGTCCTCTGGCATTGCTCGATACCACTACTCAAGTCAGTGCTGCCTCGATCGAGGTCTGCCTCTTGGGTCGTGACGAGTCTCCTATTCTTGCTGGTGGGATTAACATAGATATTACTTGTAGGGCAGTATTTGAAGAAATAATCATTGCAAAAGTCAATGCAAACCTGGTCAATGAAGTCGGGTTCTGGCGGCTTTGATTTCATAGACTTTCCAGCGTGATTCACTGATACTGGAGATTTCTTAATTCCTTTCTTCAGGGGGGCTTTATTTATGGTTGCGGAAACCAACTGTTCTGGAGTTTTTTGTGCCATTGGCTCTGGTGATTTTCCTCCCATGTCGCCCTTCAAAACCCGATGCCTCAAAGCATGTTCATCAGCTACTGGTTTGAAGGATTTACCGGCTACTACCGCCTTTTCGCTTCTCGCAAAAGACGACAATTCAGTTGATAGAAGGCAGAACGCCAAAGCCAGGCTGGAATATTTGAACATGATTGGATGTAAGGAAGATCTCGGATGGTAATATTTCAGTAGATAGTTTGAATAAAATACTTTCGAAGTTTGGGAAAAAAAAATTATGTTGTCAGCAGTGAAATTGTGACGGTCCTTGATATTATCACCAAGGAATATCACATGTACTATCACATTTTTTTACGTGTTTTGTTGCGTAGTAAGTATTTGTAACGTTTGGCGGTTTGGCGAAGATAAAAAATAAATCCCTCTCGCTCTCGAAGCAAATAAAGGTGGCGCGATGTTTTGAGTCTGCTACAATAGTACCAACATCAAACGTGTGTATCGGTTTTGACCTATGTGCATCGCTTTTGAATAGTGATTCTTTATTACTATTCCTGCGTTTATTTAACCATACTACTAATAATGATAATACATCATAGTAGATACTCTGTAGGAGTATTTAATTTTAGTCATTCAGTCATGAATACTCCTACCCCGAGAAGTAGTAGGAGTAGAGTATGTAAACAATCCAGCGGGCGCGCGCACCCTGGAAGAAAAATTCCGGGAAAAGGGTCTATGATCGTGGTGATGGGCGGACGACGGACGGACGTGCAGGTATAAGAGGGTACCTTATTAGGCCCGTTCCACGCCCTTATGGTCTTCTGCACGGCATTTTGCCTAATTAAGCATAACTTTGGCATCCTGCATTTATTCTTGTGAATATGATCAGATTAATCCCGGTGATGATTTACAAAGCTTATATCATCAGCTTTTCAAGGAAAAAAGAACGAATTAAAAATATTGAATATTCGCTAAGCAATTCTTGTTACTGTTACAAATAATAGTGTACAAATCACAATTTTCAACATTCCCAATTCTCCAATAAATTGCACCACTTCTGCTTCATTTTTTGACTTTGAATTGTTGCTTCGCACAGCTTCCAACAAGAAGGGCCCAGCCACAGATATGGTGCACCACTATCCTTTGGTAATGCTTGCAGTAGCATCGGGAAGTCCAAAATCAAAACCACTCTGATGCCATCTTCAAAGAGCCGCCGTTCGTCGCTGCTGTTGTCACCGTCGTGAGGTGCAATTTGGCCACACCAACACATATTTCGTCATAACACTTGCATAAATGATTTATATTTGTGTTTGCTAACATTCTCCATTGCGTGGGATTGTAGAAATTTGATCATCATGCTGCAATTTGGAATTTGGATCGTGCGGGGCCATCATCTGTGTCTGTGTCCTCGTCAGGGAGGCCATTTTGTTGGATTTTTTGCGTATTTTGTTAGTTCATTTCTGATGGAGGATGATCCATTTTTTTGTTTCACTTGAATTAAGAAAAAAATCATTATTCAAGAACTAAGGGTTCTTGACATATGTGCAGTATCGTTTTGTAATCATGAGTTTCTCCTTTCAATATCTGTCTAAGTGAGTTAAGGTTAAGGCTGATTTTCAGCCAAATTTGAGGATATTACACTTGAAAAAGAGGCCTGTTTCAGCAAAATATGCCCAATTATAAGGGTATACAGAAAAACAACTTACTTTTTTGGATTTTTTGGCTGTATTTTGATGGCATTTCAGACTATACTGTATTTTTTATCAAGAGTCGGCACTCAGACTCAGATAATATCATCCTTCAAGACTCAAGACGAGTTATATTTAACAGGATTACGGCTAAGCGGCCCAGCTGGGCTGCACACGTGCGTGATTTTTTTGACCGCAAATAACTTTCGAACGGCTACCTGTACGTAGGAACTTAGTACCAATGAATTGTA
>JALLAR010000847.1:0-12395 GCA_036939335.1 Conticribra guillardii
TCGACCGTGTTTCCCGTGGGAATGGCTCGTTCCATAATGCAGATTGTCGATGCATACTCCCTTTTCCTGCAATGTTGCATGCCCCGTTACGTCATGATTCGCAGCGGCAGTGTCTGTGGTGGGTATATTATTTTGCAATTCACCGAGCGCAACGCTCCGATGCCAGCCCCATCGATCCACCAACACTTTTTCTCCCATTTGAATGCCCATGGGATGTGTCACGACGTAGGTCAGATTGTGATGCAGCGCAAATGATCCTGCGGCGGAAGGATGGGTGTTTCGTGGTAGGTTGGCCTCGTCTGTTTCTGGGACGGAGGCCCAGACGTTTGGTCGCTGTTGTTGTTGTCGATGTTGTTGTTGCACACCATCGGCATCACCGCCATAATTATTACCGGCATCGTCCCACGAAGAAGCAAACCCAGCCAGCATGCCCACACCGGGAAGCACCGTCATGACCCTCCCCAACCCTTCGTAATTACCGCCATGGCCCGAATGGGATGCCTCCGTTAGAAACCCATTCTCGAGCCACTTTTGGAGCACGCTCCCTTCCTTCGAATTCACGTCAATCAAGTGAATCACCACGTCTCCTCCCAGCGGTGTGAGTGGTGCGCCTCTTGGATGGTCGGTGCCGACATGGATCGCCAGTGATCGTTGCCCTTGCCGTTCCTGCTGCGGAGATTGCGATAGCGCAAACAAGCGGCACGACTTGGGAGGAGGAGGAGTTTTCCAATCACGAATTTGTTCGTGGATGGATCTTCGCGCGTCTTTGGTGGCGCCATTGTCATTGTCGGAGCTGTCGCATGTGGCACCGTCGGATGATTCCTGGGCCGACACACCTGCTGCTATAATGGCGGAGGCATGGTTGCGATGGTTATTGGTAACTGCTAATGCTGCTAGCCAGAGGATTAGGAGGAGGAATTGATTATTGGTCTTGGTTATGGTACTAGTATTCCGCCGTCGTGTCATTGTTCATGTGTTTTACATAAATTTTATTTTATTTTTTGTTGTGCGCAGAAATAAAACAGCAGAAGTAGTCGAGTCAGGAATGAAAAGATCGGCCATCACCGCTCACATACACTCCACCAACATCCCATGTCACCAAAGTATTCTCACCCGCACTAAACACTAAACACAGTTTGAAACAAATATCATCAAACACACAGGGATAATGATATTGAGGACTAACATGGCCTGTGCTAAGGTGGCAAATATTGGCAACAAGGGATGAATATTGATATTGCAATGTTTCTTTATTACAAATGTTAATGTTAGGAGAAGGCACCAACTCTTTTGTGAACAAATTCAGTTGCCGGAAATAATCACAGAAGATTGAGATTTGAGATACATATGGATTGGATTGTATTAATTTTTTGATTTTTTGAGAAGTAGGTGCATGTTGATGTTGAGTATTAGCATTCTATGTAATTTTGTCATTAGATAATGGGGAAATATATTTTCAGTTTTGATAGCGTTTTTGATATTATGTATGTTGCGTGTACTACTATCTACTACCTAGATACTACGTTATGATTCAACAATATTGGCTAGAGGAGTGTAGTGGCTCGCCAGAAAAAGTCACATTGAAGAGGAGCCAATACAAAAATGAGTACGTACGTGACAAGAATAGCAGAAATATTGAGGAATAAAGCCATCAGAATTCAGTAACTCCAAACACATTGGCAGAGTTTTTCATATGAAATCAACGCATTCATCGTACATACAAGGATTATGTGCTATTTCAATTTGACAACTCCGCGTCTTGATTTTATTTCTCATGTTCAACATTTACACTCATTTCATCGAAAAAATATGCTTTTTGCTTGCTTTTGCCATCATAATTAACTGGACCGGCCAATATTTGGGCTTTCTTCATTTTTCACTTCCTTCGTCTCATTAATGTCATCTTTGAGATGAGGCATATAAGCAAGAGAAGAAGCGTGACATCAGCGGCTGCCAATTGGCAGCCATCGACCAACATTATGCTGATGGCGGAGGCATTGACGATGGTGGTGGCGGCCTCTATGATGGCACGGAAGGAGCAAATCAGGGTGAGTGCAAAACAATTGAAATGATGACATTGTGTTTCAATAATTTTGTATAATTGTTTTAATAATGTGAGATGAGACCGCTCATCCTCTGCATCTATCACGCACACATCATGATCTCGTGAGTCTGATAGCAACTTTGGCGCAAGGCATTGTTGCTTCTCTAAGATTGACGATGGACCAATCCGCCAATGTGCAATGGCAAATCCATTACTGGAACTGATCATCGTATCTGCCTCAAGACCAATGCGCACCTCCTTGCCACATCACTACACCTATAAAAGCTGCTCTTCTGACTTCTGAATTGAAAAGACCCTTCTGCATCCTCAAGAGTGTTGCCACCAAGAAAACTAGTTGTATCCTGCTTAGAACGAAAACAAGGCCCATGCACCACCAGTCTTTCGATTGGAAAGTGTGTGATAGTTCATCTGCCAGAGGTGTCCAAGTTTGCAGGGACCTGTACAACCGCACTAAAAACTGGAATCTGGAAGAGACATGCCTATCCAGGTTACAAATATAGGATGACTACGATTGGGGAAACAGATCCATTTAACTTACAAGTTGTAGCAAAGTTGAATGTCAGCCAGAGCCAGATCACAGAATTGTATGGACACTGTAGATCTATGTTTTATAGCAGCACAAAAAGCTGATCCTCTCTGTTGTTGGCATTTTGGATCTTTCTTGTTAAATGTGAGTCTTAGGAGATTTTTTGTTGTCCTTCAACCTTTTGGCAAAGCAAATACCTGATCTCTGTACTAGTCTTTAACGGAAGAGCTAATGTGACCACCACATCTAACGCATACAACAACAGTATATCAGAATTGACATCACAACAACAACCTCATATTGAGTAACGGAAAAAATAAAACCACTTAGAGTAACAAGAGTAACACACTCCAGTCCTTCTGCAGATGCAATCCACTCAGTCTACTGGTTCCGATAATAAAAATAATGCTGCATGAGTTGGGCGCAGACATAAAATATATTTGAGTTTCACCCTACCATGTTTGATGTACACCTTTTTAAGTTGCTCCACTTCTAGACTTGTTCCAACAAAAATTCAACGTATAATCTCTTTTTGAATTCTATATTTCCTCCGATTCAATTATTTCCCCATCACCATCACCAATCTCTTCATTATCATCACTACCACCGCTGTTACCATTATCCCTACCTTTCCACCACCGAGACCAAGGCAACAGACTCCTCAAAGCCCCCATAACCCCCACCCCCACATCCCTCTGCACCCCCTCATCCATCACCGCACTCGCCACGCCCACCTTCATAAACTCACCCCCTTGTTCCCGTAACCTCTCATCCCTCAAACACCCATCCACCAACTCTTTCACCGCCAGCACCACACTCTCGCTCTTTAACGCATTCACTAGCAACGCGATCAATTGTTCTTCCGTCCTCTCTTGCGATACCAAACTCGAGAATAACGAACTCAGCGAAGATAATGTTTCCGGAGAATGTGTCACAGTCGTGAGCGTTTCCTGAATGGTATTACGCAACGATTCGTGCTGCAAGGTCAACGAGGCAACATTGGATAATTCCTGAGATGTCTTTTGGTACATTGTCACCCGGTAGCGCCAGAATAGGAGGAGGGAAAAGAGGATGAGCCAAGCGGTGTATTTGTTGGTTAGGAATCCCCGCGCTGTTTCTAGATTGCCCAAGTTGTTGGGAATGGTGGAAAGAGTCTCGCGTAGGGACGTGGGACTGTAACCCTTTAAATACTGTCGTACATTGTTCGCCATATGTTCGAGTGCGGGAATTTTAATCACGTGGGATTGAATATCCATGAGTTTGTGTTCGATGATGGAGGCGCGTGCTTCGGCTTTGCGAGCCAAGGTTTGTGTTTCGGAATTTTGGGCGAGGGATTGTTTGATCAGGTAGGTTAGTTGATTGATTTCTAGGTGGAGGGTTTGAAGTTCGTGTTCGAGTGTTTTTATTTTTTGGTAGGGGGAGATAGAAGGAATTGATGTTGTTGATTGTTGCTGTTGTTGTTGAGACGGATTGTTACTTATAGATGCATTGCTGTTGCTGATTCCGGAAGATGATGTTGTTGATTTATGGTGGAGCTGTGCAGATTGTTTTTTGTACGAAGATCCGCAACTGCGAGAATTATTGGGGGATCGTCCTTGTACTACCATCCGCCTTGATCCAGTGGAAGCAACTGTCGATCGAAATCGCAATTGGAATAAAGCGCAGCCATGATTGCAATGGTTGAATTTATGGTTGTAATTTATTGTATCATTCGGATGCAGCAGTCGCAGTCGCAGCCGCAGCCGCTGCGGGGGTTGTGATGCTGTGCATCGTTGACGAAGTGATATTAGCCAATTATTTGATGATGCTGCTGTAGCTCCTGTTAATGGTGATGAGGTGTGTATGAATGAATGTTTACTGGCCCCACATGGAATGGTAATGTTGCTAAGGAATGATACCCCTCTTGTCATCATTACTAAGCTACAATATTAACTTGTCTCCTTGTGCTTTGCAGATGCGTTGCAACTATCAATAATTAAATCTGGAAATGATTCAAAAATTAAGCACAAAATAAAAATGGATGGACGAGGCGTCGGATTTCGGATTGGACACATTTTTCTCGAAAAGATACCATGTAGGATAATAATGGTTCCTATGTTAAATTCATTGCCACGTCTCATGGCCGTCCAACTACTATGTACTATCTCTAACGCTCCACCTCGCTCCACGCACACGCCCGATCGACCCGCCGACGAGACTCATTGCACCACACAACTAAACGACCCCACAGCACAGACCCCAATAATCCAACTAACAATCAACCAATCAACCAAACAGTTAATCAACCATGGATGCCGCCGCCCTTCAAAACCTGACACCCGAGCAAAAACAAGCCGTCATGGCGCAAGCTCAAAATCACGCAAATCAACAAATCATGACGTCCATGGTGGAGAGTATGACGCTGGCTTGTTATAATAAATGCACGGGAACTTCGGTGAGTCGATTATTATTCGGGGATTGTGCCGTGACTGTGTGTGCATGTGTGTCTGTGTCTGTGTATCACTATGTGTGTGTGGCTGTGTGGCGCTGCATTCGATCTGATAGTGGCTCTGACAGGATCTGATACAATGATGCACGCTGCTCTGGCCCATGCTGCTGGTGCTGCTGGTGATCGCCTCCAGTCATGTTGATGCTACGCTTCAGTACGAATTTTATTGAATCGCAATGAATTCGTAACACAAACTTACTCATTTGATCTGTTTATTATTTTGTCACCATCAATGATTGATTCGTCACCTCTCGATCTTTTTCAACTTTGTCCTACAATAAAAACAAAAAATCATGCCCGCATTACTAATACCTACTACCATACGTACAATCCTTCAATGCCAACAATTGACACTATCTTCTCCCATCGGCTACGATTTATTATTTGTTGGTATTCTTCTTCTTTTTCTTATCATCATCATCAGGGAGATCGTCTCGACTCCAAAGAACAAGCATGTCTTGCAGCTTGCCAAGATCGCTATTTGGATGTTCGAAAGGCGGTGCAGGATTCGTTGGAAAAGAGACAGTCTTCCATGTAAATGGATGATGCACAATGATATCGTTGGATGAGTGATGGTATAGAACTAACAGCGGGATCTTGATGTATCAATTCACATTTTAATTTTGGGGTGGGGTGGAATGGATTTGCATTTAAAATATGAATTAGGGGGGGTTCAGTATGATGATGCAAGAGAAACTTTTGCAGTATGTCGAAATTTCGAGGTTTAGTTACCTTTTATTGATAAAGAGTCAAATGGGAAGGTGATGGTGTTTTGGTAGCAAAGAGCTACAGGTATGGGGCATACCGTTGATTATTGGGCGAAAAACATTTCCAATCTGATTATTTAACATGGGCCATTTCTTGACAACATGCAACATGTGTAATATGGATTTGTGGCAGGCTCAACTTTGCAATAACTTTCTTAAATGAAAATAAAATATTCAAATGAGTCAATGTTATTTCCCTTAAACTTTTGGCATTTTTTGTTCATCATAGGCTATTTATTGAAAACATGCAACATTTTTTTAGTGTTTGGCCTAGAAGATGATTACAGAATCGAGCTCAAGTTGATCGAACACGTTGAACTGATCCGGAAATAAATCCACGCTTTGTTTTTTTGCGCTGGGCGATGAAAATAATATTTCATTTAATAGTAAATATGAGATAAAAGAAGATAGTAATTAGCGACAAGACTTTGTGAAATAGGAGTACGGCAATAACATTTTTTACTGTGTATTTATTATTACTTTCCATCCACCACATACGGAACCTTCATACGATACCTCTCTCTGACCACAGTATGCGGCAGCCCCGGACACGGAACACCATCCCCATCACGATCCAATTTTGCCACATCCCCGTAATATGGAGCATACCTTTCATACCAAGAAAGTGCATCCTCGTACGAATCGAAATCAGAGCATCCTTTTCGATCGCCTGGGTTGGAAGGTGGTGATAATGACGATAATGGCTGTTCTCGAGAAACCAATACGTTCTTTCCTCCATCGTCTCCCCATTGAGTTTCGGTTGTGTATTCCAAGGGTTCAAATTCTGCTATGAAGGATTCCGTCGATGCGGCATTCTTGACGGTTTCTTCTGGCGAATCATTTCCCTGCATGAGAGAGGAGGAACTACTGGTGCTACTATCATCGCACACTTTGAATATTCCAAGACCTTGCTCTTTCGCCTCTTGTTCCAATTGATTCAATTCTGTCATCATTTCATCATATGCTGTCGGAACGGAGGACGATGACGACAGTGATGTTACTGCTGCTTTTGTACCCTTTCTTACAAATGCAAACCCTGTCCGTACCAATTCACGATTGATTATCAAATCATCTTTCGTTCGCATGATCCAAACCCTTGGCGTGGACGAAGAGGAGGATTCGGTACTACTAACAATGTCAGCATACCGCACCTCCGTCCCCTTGGGCAACAGCATCCTCAATTTGTACGATGGGGACAATGCCATGCAATCTGGCAACTTGTACGTGCCTCCGGCTCCTCGCACGGTTTCCAGGGAAACGTATCCGGCGGAGTCCAATTGGATGGTGCTCGAGTCGACGACTCGCTTAACTTTGTCGAGTTTTGCTTTTTTATTTTGGAGTAGGATTTGAGTGGTCCATGAGTTTTCAATTTTCGTTTCCTCCGATGCGGATAGTAATTGTGATGGTAGTATAAATGGTAGAGGAGATGTTGGTGAATTCGTATTTGCAATGGGGTTTCCGTCGTTTATTGTCGAGTCTCGTGCCAACCATGATTGCGCGCTTGATTCAAAGTTTGTTGTCTCAGAAGACATTATTTCATTGGCATTATTGTTTGCAGAAGGAGATTGTAGTACCGCCACGAAAGTTGCTGAAAGATTTGTCGGTGATAATGCAAGCCCGAGGCAATCATTGCTGGTGCATAAGCATAGGACAATGAACAATGCGCGGATGATAATTGAGGAGAAGGCTTGGATGCACATTGAAATGCAGCGTCGGGCGTGGAAGATGAATATGAAAGAGGCAGGGCTGGGCACAGCGCAATGGGAGAATACAAGCACCACTGGTGAAATAATGATGATGGGTCTCAACAATACTTAAACAATGAATACAAGGCCGGCGCTTTTGATCCCATCAATTTGAATAATTTATGCTCGATGACCGTTTCACATAATACAACATACACCGACCATCCATCATCATGAAGAAGTATGACGTGTTACAGTCTACTCACTTAATATGTATGGTATATCAAGATATTATTTGAAGTCATTTTCCGTGCTAGTTACATGTCCCGTGGATCATCGCTAACAGTCAGTAATGTGAAAATACGAATAGAGAAAATAATTTAGGAAATTTGAAATAATGTGCATTATGTCCAAGAGAAATAAAAGAACCGAGACGACCATATTATGTACTACGATGCTCTCTCTAGAGAGGAGCCTCTCATAGCGCAGGCAGGGCGGGAGTAGGCGGGAGTCTTAGCTGATGACCATGGCACCCGTACGTTCCAGAAGCCCCAGCATCCGCACTGCACATTGTCCAACCTTGTCCAACACACATAATTCCCACGAAGACACCCCACAAACGTGAAACTAAAGGATCCAAACTAGCAACCACTGTATTTCGCTTCCTGCATTGTAACTTCTTTACCATTTAGCGCCTTACACATCAATCCCCTCTAGCTCCCAACAGTATTTAAGTAAATCCATCCTTCTCGGCTCACAATAAACAATGTCGTCTAAAAACGGTTACGGCATAGTCATTGACGCCGGCTCCTCGGGCTCCCGCATCTACCTCTACCGGTGGCCCAAACGTCACTTCCACACGCTCCCACCGCCTATTACCCAGGTCGAACGCGAGGCACTCTTTAGCGAAGTGCGCACTCCGGGAATCAGCGATGAAAAGAATGGCGGCATTGATTGTTTAGTGGAGTTGCTGCAGTTGGCCAAGGAGATTTTGAGGGGACTGGCTGTAGTATCTGTGTCTCATCATGGGTCACTACTTGGGGAGGAAATTGTAGATTTAAATTCGGTTCCCATTTATCTAGGTGCCACTGCGGGCATGAGAATATTGGATCCACAACGAGAAGAAACCATCATGTCCAATATTCGAACCTTGTTGCGGGAATCGGGATTCATGTTTCGTGATCATTGGGCAAGGACCATTTCGGGGGAAGAAGAAGGTAAGTCGTCTTTAATATTTGCAGACTGAATGTTTAAATATTTCGTTGATTTTTATTCTATTTTTGTATTATTCATTATTTCATTCTGGGAAGGAAGGTGCGTATGGGTGGTTGGTGGCAAATTATCTCAAGAATGAAGGATACATGCCAGATACTCATGCACCATTACATTCACACGCAGCAACCCAAACAATTACAACTATTACAACAACCTACGGCGCATTAGATTTGGGCGGAGCCTCAACCCAAATATCATTCCGTCCATCGGGATCCATACTCTCCAATCAATTTCCACTTTGCATTGGTGAAATGGAATACCTCCTCTACACACACAGTTTCTTATATTATGGCGTCGACCAAGCGCGTTGGCAATATGACACGAAATATGTCCATCCCTCCAAAACCAATACCAATCCATGCTATCCCACGGGATACACAAACCCCACAACAAATATAGAGGGATCGAGCAATTGGTCGGCGTGCTTACAAACAGTGGGTATGCTATTTGACAAGACGCAATACTGCTATCATGGCGATGGCAATGCCAATCGGTGTTCCTTCAATGGTGTGTATCAACCTCCCTTCCAAGACAAAAAGTTCATTGCCATGTCATCGTTTGTCTACACGTGGTCCTATCTTGGTCTCGCAATTGGAGAACATACGGATGATTTGGAAGCACTGGAACGACGATCCCAGCACTTTTGCAATTTAAGTTATGAAGAGCAACTGAGAGACTACGATGATAGGAGAAAACATCACCCCAATGGGATATGGGTTCAAATGCAAGGGAATCAATGTTTCAATGCTGCATACACATATCATTTGCTTTCGACTGGGTATGGTATGCCCGTGAAAGGGACTCCTATTGAAATATACAACAATATTAATGGTACAGGGGTGCAATGGGCATTGGGTATGATGTTGTCGGAGGCGAATAAATTGGGATGGGATTATGATCATGGTCTCAATGCATACAAATATTTATTTGTGTCATTGACGCCCTTGTTGGGGGTTCTTGCGTTGATTTTGGGATATTTGTTGTACAATTCGAAACAGGCACCTGGTGGTGATATTAATATAAGGCGACATGTGTATTCTCCGCTTGAGACAAAAGCGTCACCGCCTCCTGCGATGAAATCGGCTGTGTCATTTGATCGAGATGCAATGCAAAGGAAAGCACCTCTCTCAATCGAAATTGCTTAACAATTAGTCATTGAATAAATTATTATGAATGCTACTAATATTTATTGAGCGATGATATCATTTTCTTGTTGCTTTGGCAATAATATGTGTTCAACTTGTCAATTAGCTAAAATTAGGGAGATGTGTGATACATGCTATAACTTACACATGACGAAAAACTTGTGGAAATCGTGGATACTATGAAATTATATAACACCTCTTCGACTGCTACACCTTTTCCCTAAACTTTAAGTATACGAAAAGACAACATGATTGCAAAAACGAAACGTGACATATACAAGTAAACATACACGGCTCAAATCATGTGGAAATTGCAGGTACATTTGGTAAAATTATGTAAACATTTCACTGATACACTGTTTCTTGTAAACTTAAAAAAATACAGTATGTGTTGCATCATTGTCAACCCCTTCCCAAGGCACGCCCCATTAAGGGCGGGCACGGCAGGTTCTCCTATATTTACCCTACACTACACATCTCTTTGTTTCCAAAATTAACGATATTGTCACAACCTTATTGTCATTTGCTCCAACTTTTCCTCCAAACTGCGAACCATTTGCCAACGAGCATCCCGTTCCCCTTCCGTTGATGCCTCATGTGCTTTGTTTTTCAAGAAATCAATATCCTTTTTTAATTTTGAAATGGCTCCATCTTTGGTTGAGGGATAGTCGTCATCATCGCGGGTGAATGCTGTTGTTGTTTGGTCGTTTTCGCTACTGTTACTATTGTCACACTCTGGAGGGGATTCTTTATTCGCTTCTATTCTCCTTTCCTCTCGATTGACGATATTATTCTGCCCATACTCATCCTCATCCTCATCCTCCTTCTCAACCTCCCTCTTGTTTTTCTGTCGCAAATTCAACTCATGAAGCTGCATCAACAACCTCTTTCGAATCCGTGCCTCCTCCAACTTCAATTCCCGAATAATTCCATCCCTCCTCATTCGATCTTTTCCTTGCACATCTGGCATCTCCCCCACACCCCGTAGAATATCTTGCATATTGACACGACGCACTTTGAGTTTACTCAATTTATACATTTCGTCTGGAAAATGTTCGCCCAGGTAAAAGTCTAGTTTGTCTTCGTCTTGAAGAATGTCATTGGATGGAAATGGCACCACCATGGTGGGTGGTGGTTTTATTGTGGTGCTACCATCATTTTTGATTCTTGACAATAATTTCGTTGTTTCCTTGGTCGCCTGTGGTTGTTCCTCTCCCACAGGCTTATTATTCGCATTGTTTTTTATCTGCTGCAACAGTAAAGTACAACCAATTGCTGCCTCCTCAACGCTCAATTCGGCAATTTCCAATCGTCTCCTCATCCATTGCTCTTGATTATTTGACATCATGGGTTTGTGGTTGTTGTTGTGGCTACTACTACTGCCACTACTACTACTATTGCCATCGTCGTCCAAAGAGTAGGCTAATTTTTGAAAAGCCTGTTCCATAATTTCACGAGATTGATGTAACTGATGTAACGCCGACAGGGTGCAGGAATTCGATTCGTAATTGCATGTTTTGGGCGTTGGGCATGCCGAGGAATGAACGAGTAGTGCCTCCGACGCATCAGCATCCTCCGAGGCTACGTCATGCTCGTTATTATTTTCGGTCGCACTGTTGTAATAATGATAATATAAAAGGGTGCACCCCACAGCTGCCTCTTCCAAACGAACATGAGCCAATTCCAATTGACGCCCCAATAATTCTTCTTCTTCGCTAATGTTGTTATTGTTGTTGCTGTTTTCATAGGAGGAGGAGGATGGTGACAACAATTGGATATTAGTTTGCATAGTTTCTCGTGTTGACGATAACCCATTTAGTGTCTCCAAGGAACATTTGTAGCTCTCCTCGTCTTTCTTTGTGGTAGGAGTTTCGACGAAACTGAAACTGCTCGTGGTGCATGACTTGGGACGGAAGAAGCAAATCTCCTCGAATGACACTATCAATTTTGCATCATTATCATGGGTAGTAGCAGCAGTAGCAGTAGCAGTAGTACGGCTTGGATGATCGTGGTGTGCATGAGATGTGCTTGACGAAGTGGCATCATGGGAGGCAGACGACGTTGCGGTAGCGGTGGCAGTTGATGATGCAGCATCGCAAGCGTAGGAATTATTATTCGTGGACAGGGCAGTAATGGCGGCGCCTGATACTAAAGCGAGTAGCTTCATCGGACGTGCCATTTTTAGTGCGTCAAGGTTCGTGACTGTTCGTGAAATGCTTCGCGAGGTAATAATGTACTCTAGAATACGCACGATACCCGGTCGCCATTATTTATTTTCAGACATGAGAAATTATTTTACTAGCTACTCTATCTGCCATACTACCTCATCGTACTATGGTATCTACTACTACTAACTAGCTACTCTCTAGAGGAGTACCTAGTTATTACAGTGCTGTGTCGGGGTCTTCAGATGTTACCTATTGCGTGGTGTTACTAATTGTGAA
>JALLAR010000848.1:0-12386 GCA_036939335.1 Conticribra guillardii
TTATGTCTTACTCAAAGCTAGGCTTTGCACCTAGTAAAAAATGACAAATTAAAAAATTACAGGAACAGATACCAAACAGGATCAAACCCATGCATTAGCCACACTGTGAACAAGTTATTTTAGTGGTTTCTATGTTTTTATATTGAACAATATTGTTTGATTGTGCTTCATTTTTGTCTCGGAAGTACCATATGTCTGCCAAAATGAATAATGTTTGTAGACCATATTTTGCTAGCAAAACAGAAAAAATAACAATTGGCATTTGCAGATATATTTTTCTCAACAAAGAATCCATTGGTATACTAAAAATTTCAAAAATATTCAATCTAAAACCCTTGGTGTTGTTTGCCACACAGCAGACACACAGTACACTTGTACCCTTGCTTTGTCGCAGTTAGGATATGGAGCTTTTTGCCATGGTGTGACAAATCGAGTCACAAGGGTGCAGGTTTGCGGCTAGAATATTGTAGGGGAATCAACCCGCGCATGGTACAACGCGTTTTTTAATAAATGGAGGGGAAGTATCATGAACTCCCACATCCTGCATGCATTGGCACACTCTGCTCATTTCCATCCCCAACAAGATTTCAGATTTCAGCCATCCATGCCTTGAAAATATTTAATTTTGAATCATTCTACACAGTGCATAAAACGACAAATATTCTGGAGTTTGTTGGTTGAAGTATCCACGTCTTGTGCATGTGCCATTCTTCCCCCCTTCTCATAAAATGAACCATTGACAATCAATTTATTTAAGCCAATGAGTACTTTTGTCGTATGTCTCTGTGACAAAATTAGATGATTGAGATACATACATAACTGTATATTTGGATTAATTTTATCAGGCTAAAAAGGGAAAAAATGATGTCACTTCACAACTGCCTCCAACAAAATTATCCGCTGATAAGAATGAATTCAAACACTCAAAGGGAATCAGATGCAGCATTCAACAACACGGCCACGCCAATGGAAACGTATTGCCCAAACAAGACTTCATCCTTCCACAGAAAAGACAAGACCACATGACCCATCAAATCGAGATTTAGATTAATCAAATCCCAATCACATCACACATACATTACATAACCATTGAAATTGCTCCATTTTTGATTACTTAATCTCTCTCACAGTCACAGGAATTAATGTGTCTGAACAAAGGAAAGGGAGTTGACTTTAACCAGTCAGGTAGTTAGACTCCGCAAACTCTGTCTAATTGCAATATCTAATCCAGGGATAAGAAGTGCCTCTCTCTATCTAGCACTCTCAATTCTTCTTCACAGCCAACAAACACCTTTCAGCAAACAAACCATGCATATTTGCCATATAAATACCCCACTATGTGCATCTCAAAGTGAATGGATACACACATTAAATTGGTTCCATCTCCATTCTCTCTCTTTCTGCAGCAACCATCATACAAACAAGATCATGCCATTGTATCACTCTTCATCAGTATCACAATTTGACTCCACGTCATCCCAAGAATCAAATAATAGTAATCTTTGTTTTTCATTAAATATATATCTTTCATCTTTGAACTTCATGATTTCTTTGAGGGACTTTTACATAACATCCTTACACGATGATTGGTGTTATTTATTCATTGCATATTGCGATGTTTGATAATGCGAACAATATGATAATACATGCTTTCATTATGTTTAATTTATAAATATTTCTACAATTGAAATTTCCAACAATTGTGTCAATTTTGATTTGGACTCACTTAACTCAAAGTTGATGCTGTTCTCTTTTCAAGCTTGTATATTTTTTTGGCTAGTCAAACTGTGATGCATGCAATGGGCATGATTATGATACAGAATGAAAGCCATTCATCTGTTAAGAAACAAGGAAAGAAATTTGATATAAGAATATCATTATTGATAGGAACTTAATGACACTGATTAGAAACTTTTGATCTCAATTTTATATAGCTATGCTGTGAGAGTAAAATAAGAAGCATCTATTCTATTATTTCAAGACGTGGGTATTTTATATAATGCTTATTTTTTATCATTATTTTTGGAAATTATTTTTTTGTCATATTTACTTTAAAAAAATTAAAATATTACAAACCCCAATCACCCTCTTTTTAGTTGTGGCTCATCAGTCTGTCCCGCATGCCTAACTTTTACCGGATGCAGAAAGATATATAATACAGGCATGTTACAACCAGGAAGAATTTCAAAGGTATACATCTCTGTGTTCAAAGTCAGGACTAAAAATCTAAATAAACAAATTATCTGGGGTCCAAAAATCTTCCCAACCATCTTGCAGATGCAGATGTGTCAATTTTGTATTCCCTTTAAGGGAACATTATATCCTTACAAACTCATCGTTGAGACAGAATCCTTTTCATTCTCTCAGAAAAGCACTATACATGCTTTATTTTTCTCTTCGTTGGCATTTTTGTTTCTAGCTCGTCAACTTGTGTCAAAGGTTTAATTTTCACCAGTGGAAAAAAGCTGTATAACATGGGCATGTTCCAATGGCGAAGGATGTGGAAAAGAACAGTCTCTGTCCCCAAAATATGCAAGGCAGGACATTTTTTGCTGAAAAATGCAAGAACATGTGGCATCAGGCTCAGTTCAAAGTCATCCATTATTTCCATGTTGGATTCACCCCCCAGTGATAAGTATTTGACAATTTTTTTGCATCCCCTCATCTTCAATATTTGCGAGTCAGTCCCAGTTCCATGGCATTTATTGACGCGTAAAATTTCTCCTAAATATAAGTTCAAATCTCTGGAAATGTGACACGTTACAAATTGAATGCTGTGATTTGATTGATAAAGATTTTGCATGCTTGTTGTGTCAAAAACAAGCTTCTTTATAGCACCCCAAGCATCATCGGTAACATCAAAGTTTTCTCCCAGAAACAGTTCTCTCAATTTCCTATTCGTTTTAAGCGATTCGCACAATGTCTTCACACAATCATTGTCAATGTTATTGATATCAAGGTTCAACACATCAAGAACAGAATTTTCATCTTTTAACATATTTCCTAAAACTCTGCACGTCTCTCTGCCAACACTGCAACCAACTATATCAATTGTTTGTAGTGCGGATGAATCTACGGAAGGGAGAACATCTTTCAATGCATCATATTCATTATCCAACGATCGGAAATGAAGAGACACAAGCCGAAGACCACCAAGGGAAGATTTAAAAAGATTTACCCCATCCTTATCCAACCTAAAACTGCTGAGTGATAAATACTTCAGTGTGGGGGCAACTTGTATTTGTTGAAAAAGAGAGCTAAGATCTTCAAGTGGCAGGGACAACGTATCATTTTCACAATCAAACGAAAATTTCCGGAGGAAGAGGGACTGCTGGAAAGGTCCATGAAAAATGAATCGGAATGAGTGCTCATTTTGTACTTTGACATCCAATGAACTCAAATACATGCTCCTTGTTGCGAGTATAATTCCCAGCCGCTCCCTTCCCGCGTCATTTAAAACGTTGTCAAAGTCATATTCAAAGTCTGCTTTATTTCGTCTTTTTAGAACTCGAATGTGCCTGTAGTAGTATCTTGGAATGCCTTGAAAAGCGATTGAATCTTCTTCGTTGTCGAAGTGTGTCTCCGCCATTCCGTCTTCTCCAAATGGACCTGCTTCTCCTCCCCATGGTCCAGAGTCGTCTGAGGAGACGCTATCGACGTCGTCTGAAAATTCATCAATATCATGTGCGTCATTGTGCATTAGCTGATGAGCACCTTCTTCGCCGCCTTCTATGCCGCTCATGGTTGATGTTTTGTGGTTTGATCAATCTTGGTGCGCGTGATCTATGTATCATGATTGTGGGCGGAAATAGGCGGAAATCTATCTGCGGACTGCGGAGATAGTGGGATTATGGATTACAATTATTATTCTCAGTGTCGATATCATTCACGTAGGAACTAATATGAGTTACGTTGGAAATCGTTTTTCGCGGAACCGCTCTCTTGAGTCTTGTGACCAAAGCGAACACAACATTGCCCATAGTATGCCCAAACTGTCGTCAATTGCGTCATTTGCAAGATCAAGAATAGATTGAACCTTGAAAAATGTATGAAAATCTACTTTATCTCTCTAGAGAAGACCATTCTATTGAACAACAGTGTCAAAATACACAACTCATCTGTCATATACCTTGACAACATATGCATATATACAAACAGAAAAATATGAATGATTAATATCTTCTCTCCCATTTCTTAAAACTTTCGTGGACGCCGTCTTCGGTTATCCATAATCGTTGTTTGATCGCATGAATTTGCCGTAACAGAAATAACATCCTCACTCCTCTGTCCATTCATCAAAGTATCATATGTAGCATTGTCAGATTCAAATGTATGATCATCCTCATCCAAGTAGTCTTCTCCCAACAAATAACTCTCGACACCATCATCATCCATATCAATGGGAAATTCTGCAGCGTCTCCATCGCCAAGTGCAATGGAATCATCATAGAGTTGATTATTGGAATCTTGGCCCACTTTACGAGCACGTGCCGTTTGCCATCGTTTGACCAAGAGCATTTCTTCGGGTGTGATGGCAATTTCATTGCATTCGTCTTCGGAGGTGACAATGGTGATGATTTGATGAGGCACTTTTGAGAGTGAGCTGCTACTGCTGCTGTTGTTGTTATTGCTTCGGTGTCTTCGTAGGAGGGCGAGCACTTTGGATCCAAAGACCTTGGTGTTGCTGGGACCATTGGTACCGTCGTAATTGTTGTTGTTGTTGTTGTTGGCAGTATTGGCATTGATACGGAAGGATCGATTCTGTGTACTACTGCTGACTGGATTATGTTTCGAGGCAGTGTTCTTGCTGCTAGAAGAAGTTCGTTTTTCATTCCCCAACTCTCCGCTCTCTTCGCTATGCGTTTTATGAATTATGCTTTCAAATTTCAGCTTTGCCAATTTCTTCATATTTTGTACACCCCCACTACTTGTGGCATTGCTGCTGGCTTTCTTTGTCGTTTCATCCTTGCCACTGCCGCCGCCCCCTTGTTTGGCATCCTTATTCGGTCTCTTTTTATTCGGGTGTCGACCAGGATGATGATTATGCTGCTGCTGCAACTGCTGTTGCTGCTGACGATGTTTTTCCATCTGATGTTCATGATAATGCAATTTCGCACGTTCTCTAGAACTAAATTCCCCTTCAATGCAATAATCTTCCTCGCGAATATCCATGCCCAGTTGGCACAAGACTCGTTCGGAATCTAAACCATTTCTTCCAGCACTGGCACCGGCGACGGCACTTTTGGTTGTTGGGTTTAGCTCGCGTTGGCGGAGGATTTGTTCTGTTGGTGCCGAGTAGTATCCGCCATCGTCGTCATCATCGTCAGAGGAACCGGCGGAAATTTCATCCAGGTCTACGGGAGAAGCTGCAGCTCTAGAGCTTTTTGCTTGATCTAGACGCAATACTCCTCTTGATTGGTGTTTGTGCTTGTGCTTGTGTTTGTGTTGTTGTTGCTGTTGTTTATTTTGATGATCGTCTCCTTCTGACAAAAGAGCAGAAGCTTTCCTGCTTGATTTGCCACTACTGCCTGTATTTCTCTTGGGAGATTTTCTACTCGGTGATGATTTGGTCTTTTTCAAATGAAATGCGGCCATCCAAGTATGAGAAGATACAGAACTACTCGTGGATGGTCCGGGGGACGAAAATGTTCTTGCACGTGGCAAACGTAGTTGCTTGTCATTATTATCTTGCTGCTGCTGCTGTTGCTGTTTTTCCTTATTCTTTTGTTTTTCATTCTTTTCCTTCTTTTTCTTGTGCTCTTTCTGCTGCGACACTGCTTGTTGTATCATGCCCAGCAATTGCGATTGAGGATGTTGTTGTTGTTGTTCCACGGCAGCAGGAGCAGCAGGAGTAGTAGTATTTGTATTCATAACCACCAACTTCCTTTCAACTCCAAAATCCTCATATGCAGTCTCTTGCGCATGATCATAATTACAATCATAGGAAGAAGCAGGTGTCGAATGAATGTCACGATTGTCACTGTAGCTATTTCTACGATGTTGCCCTCCTTTTTTAACGTTTTTGCTGCCGCCGCTAGGATTGACAAAGGACAATATTTTTTTAGCTTTCAATCCTCCTTTTTTCGTGGGAGTGGATGATTTGGAAGCAGCCACAGCAGCAGGATTGTTATCCGAAGAAGTAGTAACGGAAGACGATCCCCCCGAAGGATCGCGCTGTTCCAATTTCAATCTCGGCAAGACCCCCGGTGCGGAAGCGGCGCTGGAAGATGTGTTATATTTCTCTTGGATCAAGTTGGACGATAACATGGGAGGCTTTGTGGAAGCGTGCGATTTGGTAGCGTCAACAGTGGATGTGTTATATTTCTCTTGGATCAAATTTGGCGATAACAGGGGAGGCTTTGTGGAAGCGTGTGATTTGGTAGCGTCAAAAGTTGCCTTGGATCCCTGCTTCGATAGCGGTTGCGGTTGAGGAAGAGTGAGTTTGTCAGACTCTGATATGGATGCGTCGGGTCCTTGGTCAGGTGCACCGCCCCCACCAACACCAACACCGACGCTGCCAGCACCCCATGCCTGATGAGACGATCGACATTCCGAAGGTTTCGTCCATGCATCCTTCCCCGCCGATGAAGAATTGCTCCCCACGCTACTTCTCGACACTGGCTTCTGCTGCTGCGGCGGCGGCGGTGGTGCCTGATCGCTACCGCCACCAGTAATGTTGAACGACGACGACGACGACGACGACAAAGGGGCCAAATTCATAATGCTATTCAATAATGGATACGCGCGCGTACTCGACAATAACGTAGAAGGAGGCGTAATGGCCGGATACGGCGCGCCAGAACACGAATTAGCGGGATTGGAAGAATCGCACGAAAGAATGGAAGCAAAGGGAGCGAATAGTGACTGGATTTGAGTTCGATTGCTGCTGCTATTGCTATAATTGCCGACTGAGGATTGTGGTGCTAATTCACTGTCCGAAGACGCGGGAGACAATGGCGAAAGCAGCGGTTGATCGTCTCTTTCGGCATGGCTACTACTAGAAGTGGCGTTGCTGTTGTTATTGAGAATGTTGTGCGCTTTCATTTTACGAGCCAGCTCCGAATTAAGGAGTCTGGAAGAATTACTATTATTTGATTCTTGGGAGGGCGTGGAGTCAAATAATTGTGATGAAGCGTAATAGTGCGACGACATGATCTTGTTCTTGATAAATAATAATACGGTTGTGAATATGAAGGTTGCTGCAGAAAGAGAGAGAATGGAGATGGAACCAATCTAATGTGTGTATTATCCATTCACTTTGAGATGCAAACAGTGAGACTGCGTCAATTCTTGGGTACGTTATTGCGTTGTGTTTTTATGTGTATTTGTATGGCAAATAATATGCGTGGTTTGTTTACTGAAAGCTACTGAAAGGTGTTGGCTGTGATCTGCTGTGATGAAGAATTGAGAGAGCTACCTCTAGAGAGAGATGATAGAGAGAGGCACTTCTTATCCCCGGATTAATTAGACGGAGTTGGCGGAGTCTATCTACTACCTGACTGGTGGACGTCGACTCCCTTTTGCTGTTTGTTCTGACGCGTCAATTCCCGTGAGAGAGATTAAGACATCGAATTTCGAGCGTTCGCTTCGTCTAAATCTCGATTTGAGGAAGTCTTGTTTGGGCAGTGCGTGTCCGTCGCCATTGTCGTTCGTACTACCACATACAGGAGACCACAGGGTTAATAGTAGTAGATCTATGTTGAATCAGAAGATGAATGTTGAATGCCGCATCTGACTCCATCCCTTTGAGTTTGAATTCTTTCTTATCAGCGGACAATTTTGTCGGAGGCAGTTGTAGAATTGTGAGACGTGACAACATTTGATCCATTTTTAGCCTGATTAATCGAAAACAAATATACAGGTACGTATTTATTTCAATAATCTAATTTTGTCGCAGGGGCACATGCCAAGTAATCCTACAGCTTAATTAAATTGATTCAAGGGTATCTTTTATGAGAAGGGGGGAAGAATGGTACATACACAAGATGTGGATACTCCAACCAACTCCGACAAATTTGTCGTTTTATGCACTGCATGCGTAGTAGAATGATTCGACCTCAACGCAGCCTCAACGTGGGATTTTTTATTTTTCAAGTCATGCATGGCTGCAATCTGCTGCAATCTAAAATCTTCTTGGGAAGCGAGCAGCGAGCGGAGTGTGCCGATGCGGGATGCGGAGTTCCTGTTGTACTTCCTCCATTTATTAAAAAACACAAACCATACAATGGATGATGATTATGTTCTGTAGTTGTAGTGAAACATGAAACCAAGTCCCGAGATGTTTTTTCATCACAGAGCACAGCAACAGAGCAAGCGACTGAAGCGACCATGAGTGACATCCAAAGCAACGAAGAAGGCATCCATCAGCTGGTGCACAATAACGCCAATGATGATGCAGACATTGCAGACGATGATGACAGTAATGAGTCCTTGAACAACTCTGAAACAGGGACATTCGGTGAGGATGATGCAGATAGTATTGCAGACAATGACAACGATGACAAAAGTAGTGTGTCCCCAAACAACTCTGAAGAAGGGACATTCAGAGAAGGTGCACTGCCAATGCCAGGTGACCAATTTGATAATATAAAGGATGTGATCTCGTTTCAAGGAAATCCAAGATGTTACTACAACAAATTTGGCATCCTGAAAAGACGTAGACGAGCTAACTTTATGTATGACTTTGACCATGCTTTAAATTACATGGAAAAGGAGCAGATGGGAGCTATCCTTGCTGAAAGGGGATTTTATTTGAAGAATTTGGAGATCAAAGTAGAAACCGAACAATCGTTTCATCTCCTTTTTCAAGTCTCCCCTTCCAAGAGTATCGCTGCCTCACGAAGTTTTATTTTACAAGTTATAGTGATATTCTGTGTTTGACGCTGGATGATTTGACCCGTCTTTTTCAACAAATACAGTTTGCTCCCACACTGAAGTGTTTAGATCTCAGTGACTTGAGGTTGAATGTGGTCAGGATAAACCTTCTTGCATCGTCGATGTGTGGGTGTGGATTGCAGATGGAAACTCTTGCTTTCAGAAAATTTGATACCGATGACAAAGATGATGCATTGAAAGATGTACTTCCTTCCCTAAATTCATCAACCATATTGAATATTGATATTATTGGTTGTTGTGTTGGGAAAAAGACATATCAAGTTATAGCTAACATGCTACATGATGAAAATTCAAGTCTTGATGTGAGTAGCAGAGAAGGGTGTGATTGCTCATTAAATTGTTCTGTTGTTAATATGAGGTGTTGAACTTTGACTGCAATGGTCTTGACAATGATTGCTTTGAAGATATTTTGTGATCCACTTAGAAAGAATAAGAATTTGAAACGTCTTTCTATTTATGGCAATGAGGATATTACCACGGATGGTTTGGATGCCATTGAGAAAGTAGCAAGCATCATATTATGTAACAATTCAAGCACACCATCCTAAGTGTTCAGGTTGATATTCCTGAAAGTTTGTGGCCTTGTTTAGGCAAAAGCTTATGTATTAATTGTTATTGATACTTGCTCTGGGGAAAAATGTTCCAATAATTCATACCTTCAAATTGGTTAATTTTTAGTCTGCACATGTGAAAATTATGTTCTCTGTTGCTAGATATAAGTGAAGTATTGAAATCTATTAAAAGAGAGTAGTGGTCATTTTGTCTTTTTTGGCAGATGTCTTCGACAGTGCTAATGGATTTCTATCACGCGAGACATCAAAAAATGCATCAATCCCCGGCAATGGATGGATCATGTGAAAAAAATGACAAGAAAATGAGACACGAGACCCGCCCGCTGCAAACACACAACACACACATAATACAATAAAAGTTTGGCTCATGACAGTGGGTCTGGATGACTCACAACCGACAGCACTGTGCCATCAAACCAGAACAAAATGGCCCAGTCATCTTCTTCATTTCATGCTACTTCTGATGGGGGAGGATGGTTTTGGCCCTAATGAAATCATAGTCTATTTTATGACCATCATTTGCGTGGTTCTCAAGGCAATATCTGTCAAGTTCAACTGCAAGACAGGTGTTGGGGTGATATCAGTTGAGTTCGACTGTAAGGGTTGGTGTCGGAGCGGGAGTTGACAGTACAACATTGATCTTGGAAAATACATCATTATTGTTAGCCGATCTGGAGAGACGAAGAACCTCTTTCTTTTTCTAAACGGGTGCTAGAGTATTATTTAATTTGTTCGGATGAGCTTCTTAACACTAATAATATTAATGACATTATGATGGCATGCAGTCATTGTTAGTTTTTGTGGTGGATGAATCGAAGCATTGTCAACAAAAAATACAAAATCTTCATGGGCCCATGTCCTATGCCTGATGTTCATAATATTAACTCTAGAGAAGTTTGTGCTGTTTTGAACTGAACAGGTATTTGGGCGAGCAACTCAACCCACAGCCAGCCACAGCTATCAAGAGGCTCCTGCTTAGACACATTGCAGTGGCCTATCTTAGTACTTGCAACATACTACTATTGCGCAGCGCATTCATTATTGTGTGGGGTGCAAGTCGACAACCTCACGTTCTCTTTTTTCGATTTTTAGCACGCAAGAGTGGCTGACCGACATAGCCCCCCCACCCTCCCTAAGCGGCCGCTCTTGGTCACATGAAGATAATGCACAATACAACAATTCACCATTGGCAGTGGCGATGGCAATTACGAAGTAGTAAATTTTATTAGTAATAAAAATAATGATTTGATAAAATAATGTGTTTTATTATATTTATTTTCCTATTCTAATTATGGTCTAAATAAACATATTACTGCTGTAAAGGGACAGTGATATGTGTAGTCATTACTACCAGATCGCCATGGTCATGGTCAAAGCGATTGCAAATGTAAATAGCTGCTTTGGTTAGGCACCACACTGGCAACGCCCACCATAACGAGGGAGATTTGGTAGTATCAAGCATGGCTGCCTACTAGGTAGCTAGATATACGATATGCCCTGCAGCGTTCTCTAATAATAATAAAAATAATAAAAATTTAAAAAAAAAAATTATTATTATCCAATGTTTTTTTAACGAAGATGGTTTAATCGATAGTTGTGATATTATTTATTAAATAACATACCTCCATTTGTGCTTAGGACCTAGTATTAATATTAACCTAGGGCATGTTAAAAACATAGTATTAATATTTTATCAACCTCACATTTTGGACTTAGGAAGGAAACCCATCATCTGTCCCCTTCGTCCTTCAAAAATCACTGCATTGACGCAATCATGATCCTCAATCGGTTCTATGGTGGGTGAATCAGCTGATGATTTAGGCATTGACAGATATTGTCAACGGGGGTGGTGCTACAGTTTAGGTGATGGAGATGGAGATGGAGGAGGGGAGTCGTGGTCATGGAGGAGAGGGAGATAGATGTGGCAATTGGCCAGCGGTGAGGTCATTTCCAATGATATGATTGATTCTGATGATTCAGCCATTTTCTTAAATGGCAAAAATTAGCAAACAATGCATCCCCCCCCAAAAAAAATAGATCATTATTTTATTCTTACAATTCATTTCCACCATTTTGTGGCCCAATGCATCATTCACTGCACCCAAAACTACCCAGTCACTAACCACGTACAACTTCCTCTTCTCCCAGTGTTTTTTTTTAACGCGGCTGGTTGAAGGAAACACGAAGGACATGTGATGGCAACAACAGGCAACAAACATGAGTGACAGTGAAGGCAGCAAAGAAGGCGATCATTGGACAATATACGAATTCCTCCATGATGCCAATGCCCATAGTCTTTGAGAAAAAAAAACACCCTCACAAGGTAGCAGCAATAATAGTAGTGTGTCTTCATACATCTCTGCCACAATGTCAGAGACAGAGTTCGACGAGGAAGAGGATGCAGTTGCATTCGAAGTTGTGACAAGATGTTGCTACAGAGAAATTGTCAGTGTCCAATGATGTCAAATCAACACATCACAAATATCTATACATAACCGCACTGGGTCATTTTGGAGTGATATTTGTGACCTGTTGATGTGATGTCATCAGACAATGACCCTTGTTAAGATACTTTGTGTTGCTGTCAAGCATCGCGAGACATGCGTCACAATGTATCTGAGACGTGGTCAGTGTCCAATGATATCAGATCACTGGGAAACAAGTATCACTGCATGATGGACGTGTGGATAGATGTGATACTACTGAAACAATCACAAGTCAGCGGATGAGTAAAAAAATGATTACTGATTAACGTGTGATAAAGGTAAAAACCAATTAATAATCTATTAATACCTATTGCTTTTTTTACATTTTCACACAATAAAGGTTAGAATTAATTAAATATTTTGCAATGCCTATTCAATTTTTAGCATTTTTTCTCTTGAAATGTCAAGGATGTTCTCTAGCATTCTCTGCATC
>JALLAR010000849.1:0-17533 GCA_036939335.1 Conticribra guillardii
TTCATCAAAGGAATGGATTCCACTATTCAAAATAGTGGAAAAAATCATTCTAGAATCCAAGATATGCACTGTATGACAGACATACATACCTAGCTAGGTATGGTAGTAAGAAGTACTCCTAGTATCTATGGTACCATACTATGAAAAAGAAGATTATCACACAAAAAAAACACGATTCACAAAAACGAACACGACTGCGTGAAATGAAAATGCGACGATGACCACTCATCCAAACGCCAACATACACTGCGCCAACATACACTGCGCCAACATACCGACCACCCTGACCACACCGCAAAACATGAACAGAGGAACATAATATCTCGTTCTCCACAAAAAAATCCACGGAGCCACCACACTCCACCAATCGATCACCCTCTCTCTCTAGAGCTACCACTTACTGCAAGTGTAACTGCTCGCCTTTGCTTACAACACCTACTTACAACATCATACAACCCAATGTCGCCCGCCTCCGTTCAAAGAATCCCAAACACTCTGGTTGAAAACATTGCGATATAATTATTATCATTTTCCTGCAATACTAAGTACTACGGCACTGTCATACTATCCCTTCCCAATACTACCTGCCACCATTCAATAAAGTCAAGCAATACAATAAAAATGATTCGTGCATCCGCCAGAACAACAATGCATAGTCGACACAACATGATGATGCTGGCGGGAGTAGCTTCGAAACAACAACGGCAACAACACATTCCAATTCCACGCCTCAATAGTATCAATGCGCGGCATCCATTATTAGTTTCCCCCCACACGAATAATAATTATTCTTCGTCCCCAATATTTAATTTTGCAACGAGGTCATTATTACTACGGCTCGAACATGGGAAAATAATACATTCAACAACATCCATAGCAGCCACCACGTCAAGGAGAAATATCAATGCGAGTAGTACCATTCGACCACTGCAACCGCTAAAACCAATAAATCTACTGAATCTACCCAATCAACTAAAACAACAACAACAACAACAACACAAACTATTAATCCAAAAGCGAAACTACATCTTCCTCCCCTCCTCCCTCAACGACGCCACCAAACTCCTACGAACCCTCCTCGAAAACACACCACTCACAAATAATTCCCACCATTCAAAAATACGTCTCCACCTCAAGGTCAAACTCCAAACCCGATGGCAAGACACGCTTCTCAAAGTTAGACAAAAACTACTTTTACGAAAACAAATGAAACTTGAACAACAACAACAGCAACAACAACGCATCCCAATGGCCAATCATGGAAAGGCAATGAAGGCATCGTGGAACAATGGCAAGAGGTTTTTAGTCTCGCACATGAATGCCAAGAGGAGGGTTTATGCGAGAAGACGTTTGGGGAGGCAATTGTTGGCGAGATCGTTGAATAATAATAACGGTGGGGGTGGTGATGGTGGTGGTGGCGTTTCCTCATTGTTGGGTTCCAATGTCATTATTGATAATGACATCAGCAGCAGCACTAATATCAATGGGAATGCTACAATTGACACGACAAACAATGATACCAACAACAACAGCACCAACAACAGCAACAATAATACAACGTGGAGGGGAATCACCCTCACCGAACCTGCCCAACTAGAATCATGGTTCGACTCGGAAGGATATCCCCTCACATCACGTGACCCCGACACCGGTCGATTCGTCAATCCATGGTCATCAGAAAGTAGCAATGGGAAAAATGGTCTTTATAAATTTTTGAGGTGGAAGCTGGGCGGAAAGGTTGGATTGATGAATGATTTTATTTTTGGGAGGGACGATAAGGATGGCGGTGATGGAGTTCGTGATGATGATGCAGCAACGACATCAAAATCAGGACCAGCAATAACAGCAACATCCATAGCAACACCAGCATCAGCAATGAAGGGAAAACAAGCAATAACGGAGAGCAAAGGAAACAATCAACATTCTACGCAATCACATTCAACTGCGCCTTTTCAGCAATCCGCATCCACTTCTGCCTCGTCAAATCATACCACTACCCATGAGGATATCATTCATTGCAAAATTAACAAACTTGGCAGTGACAAACACCACCATCAATCACCATCCAGCATGAATGCCCAACATGGTAGCAACAACAATAATGAAACCATCAATCTCACATGGATTGGACATTCGACAACACTAGTACATTTTCCTGGAAATTTTACCATTTTGACGGATCCTCACTTTTCCAATAATGCGGGCCCGCTTATTGGTCCATTTGTTCGTCGGCATGTCCCACCGGCATTGAGTGTGGCGGAGTTGCCACAGGTGGTGGATGCTGTTTTGATTAGTCATGATCATTATGACCATTGTAAGTAGATAGTTTCTATGAAGAGTGCATGCTGTTTTGAATGGATGTTTTGTCTTATTTCATCGTGCTGATCCAAATATGAATATGCAAACATGCCATAAAATATACAGTGGACTACTGGTCAATCTTACAACTAGTCGATTCCAAAAAAATCAAGTATTGGATTGTGCCTCTGGGAATGAAAGTATGGCTCATGGATCAAGCAGGTGTCTCTCCCGAAGATATTATAGAATTGGAATGGTGGGAAGGAGTTCGCATCAGTAAATCGACCACAGGCGAGGCATCATCGGAAGAAAGTGAATCCCAACATATCCTGCCAGAAGTGGAAGGACTGGTTCGTGCATTTGACAAATCTGCACCTGGAAGTGGTAGTAGTGAAAGAACTACTAGAGAACAATCTACCGCAAGTTTCGACAAGAATGAAATGATCATCACTTGTGCACCCGCACAACATTGGTGTTCTCGAACTCCATTCGATAGAAATCGAAGATTGTGGTGCTCTTGGGCCGTTCATTCTACACCTGCCAAGCGCCAATCTCCGAGCGCGGGCAACTGTCTGCATTCCCAAACACACTCCTTTTACTTTGCCGGAGACACCGGTCTTCCCTCGGATTTTCCACTCCATCACCAGATTGGCGACCGACTTGGACCGTTTGATCTTGCTGCCATTCCCATTGGTGCATACAAACCCGAATGGTTTATGCGCGAAGCGCACTGCAATCCTGCCGAGGCTGTGAAAATCCATCAAGCAGTCAAAGCACGAAAGAGTGTCGCAATTCATTTTGATACTTTTGATCTTGCAGACGAAGCCAGAGAAGAACCGGCACAATTGCTATTGGACGAAGTTGGTAGGGTGAATGAAGAGATTGTAAAAATGGCAGCAGAGGTCGTGGCAGTGGCGGATGAAGTGGGGATAGTGACAACGGGATTGGGTGCAGTAGTTGGAGGAGGGGAAGACGTGATGTTGAGTGATCCAATCTTATTATCATCAACGCCGGTAGTAGAGCAAGCGATTGTGGTAGCCGAAGTTGGAGAGAAGTTAGTGGAAATGCTTCCTCCATTGGTCGACTTTTCCGTTGTTGAACAGGGTCAAAGTATTGAATCGATACCACAGACTGTGTATGCCACTGCAATTAATTGAACCAACTGATGTTTAATTGCAATATTAACAAAGCCATTCTGAATAGTGAATGATTTATCACAAGATTTAGGTGAGACAGGGCACTTTCTGTGAGATAGAGTGGTTGGAAGTTGGAAGTGCTGCATATCTTATAGTACTACTTATCTCAATACATCTAGGCTCAGACAATGAGCAAGTGTCTTGTGTTCACGCTGTTTAGTCTCGATACAAATGAAATTTACTCACGAGGAATGATGGGAACTCATTGGTAAGGCGACCAGGCTTGAGTTGGAGGCAGAAGTGCAACTCGACAAAGAGCAACACTATAGAGATATGATTGGGTGGAAGATTTGAAAAGAAAAAAGGAACAAAAAGGAAGAAAATATGGAATCGCAAAATTCAACTCACGATGGTGTCAAAACTGCCGACATTAATACCATTTTTTGCGAGAAGAAGCAACCAGGATATGGTATTGACCCTGATCTCGCCACACCCGAATTCATCACATCGAATAAATATGACTAGTACCAATGAGAATTTGCTCGAGCTCTGCCACTCGCGTTCTGCATGCCATGCATGCTTATCAAAGGAGATATCCGCATCCTAAAACCTCAAGCTCAAGTGCATGGTCCTCTCAGAAATATCACCCCGTCAACGCCAATGGTGGAAAGGGCTCATGACAAAATGATTTCTTTTTATCCAATGCATGCGATGGTCATGTCTGAAGATGGATTGCGAAATAAGATGCCAAGCTTTCCAAGTATTGTACCAGTCATTACGGAAGGGATTCTTTTGTGTGGGAGATTTCGAATCTCATACATACGGTGCATTGTCATACACGGAAGGGGAAAGAAGCCAGTCCAGATCAGGAAAAGAGATGACATTTTGAGGGGTTTGTGCAATAATAAGAGATTTTATTTCGTTAACAATATTCCAGTTATAGATTATTGTGACATGTGAGTAATGAATATAGAATGAGATGAATTGCGTGAATCCTAACTGAACAAAACATCATAGTCAAATAGACCAATAAATAATGCTCCCGATGATCATGGTCCATGGGTGTTATTTCCTCATACATGGGTATTGCGATCCTGAGAATATAAGAAATTTTATGAAACAAAAACCTGCACTGCCAAAAAGATACGCGCAGAGCTCTAAACAGAAAAGTAGGTTCATCAATGCATAACAAATGAGTAGGTTGGGTTTATCTGGTGTTTTGCGAATGATGTTTGGTCAATTGCTAGTTGATGTTACGAGCAGCCTCTAGCCAGGTGCTGATTGGCTGGTGTCAGTTGATGTTTGTCACGATCAGGGATATTTAATAATAATAATATTAAGGCCTAGTAGTAGTTTATTGATATTATCATCTACTTATTGGCTGCGGGTTTTCTATCATCATCAGAGTCAATGTCCGCACAATAGTTGGGAATATTAGTCTGTGCTCTTTTTGGTCGTGCCTTCTTTTTCAATTGTACATTCATTTTAGACCATTCAACTAATGTCATATTATCCTCATCGGATGAAGAGTCATTAGCCAGAGATGGAATCGATCGTGGTATCTTCTTGGACTTCTTCCGTTTGGATTGTGACACACGTTTCGATCGTGGCTTCTTGGCTTCCACCTTCTTTTTCTGTACATTCATTTTAGACCATTCAACTAATGTCATATTATCCTCATCAGATGAAGAGTCATTAGCCAGAGATGGAATCGATCGTGGTATCTTTTTGGACTTCTTCCGTTTGGATTGTGACACACGTTTCGATCGTGGCTTCTTGGCTTCCGATAGCACATCTTGTGCACGATCCGTCTCGGCGGTACTAGATGATATCGCCCGTGCAACATTGGCGATGGGGTCATTGTTCTCTTTGGTTGAAGATGAATCTTTCACGAAATAAAGAGATGTCCTTTGGCTAGTTCCACCCCTGAAAGAACAAGGGGGGCAGGCACAGCTTAGTTAGAATACCTCGTCTTCACGAACCTGTTCCCCTGTCACCATGGCCGGCCACTACCTTTCGTGGTTGGATTAGGTTAGGTTGGGTTGGGTTGGGTTGGGTTGGGTTGATGTTTTCATCTGATGTTTGCCTGCAGTAGGCAGTAGGCGTTGTTCCCTTAATATACGGTATCACTGAATCTCTTAAATAAGGATACACTAGAGTTTTCAATGCCATAAGGATACATGTGTACCTAATGCCCAAAGAAACTGCCAGCCATAAAAAACCTAGTCCTTTGTATTCTTGTTTGTGTTCATTCAAGTGCTCCAGCAGAGAACCAAATTCACAATATAACTTCACTTTGCAGAGTATGCACGGAAAATCCTTGTTGAGCAAGCATATTTTGCATTTCTTGCAAAGTATTTGACTGTGAACCTCAGTTTTGACTGCACATGTAATTGGGGCAGTGGGAGTGAATACTCTTGCGGTAGGATTCAGAGCAACCGATGACAACGAGTCTATCATTTCCGCCAACATTTGAGTTGGTTTCATTCGATTTGTATTGCCATGATTGAACTCACGCGCATCACAAATTTGTCTCCCGTACATCATTCTGGCATTATCTCTTCTCAGCATATCAAGGAATGAATTGTCCAATTCATCATCCGTTGCATCATTCAGTTGGTTGTTATCTCTTGCGCGTACTGATTTACGCCGTTCATTTCTTTCTCGAACCGCATTCGTCTGCTGGAGATGATTTTGTTGCAAATGTTTCTCGTTGGGGTGAAACTCATAATACCATTTTCCCGACCATAGACCATCATTGATCCGTAAAAAATCGTTATCTAGACACCACTGGACGTCCTTTGTCTCGAAATCGCCATCTGGACGCAGAAAATCAACTTCAGTGTCATCATAACTTCCTTCGTCATCATAATCGTAATCGTAATCTTCATCGTGGTATGCGTTTTCATTGTCCATATTCGTCATCCTTTCCACCAGCTGATTGCTCATTGCGAAAAATCCCCCCAGCGACCTCGACGCCTCTTCGGCCCTTATGTTTTCTTTTTGTTTGCGCTGATTCCTCGTCTCATGGACGTAACCAGGGAGGACCTCGCAGTTCTTGCAGCCGATCCAGCACCGCTGAAGAAAATTCATCCCGCCAGGATAATAATCATCCAGTTTTTCGGGACAACAACAACAGTTAGCCATGTGCTCGATGGCTGGCTCGAGCGCCCTTCTCCCGTCTTTGTACGCCTTGAAGGTTTTGCCGCAGCCAAGGCAGCCGCATTTGATTTTGGGGTACGGCATGTCTCCTTTGCGTAATATTTTATGGTAGATAACATACAATACGAAGTACAGTGTTATCACGCAATAGGTAACACATTAGGTAACACATTACTAATACTAAGCACGAAAAAGATGGAATGAAAATGACGCAATAAAAATGGCGCGCACATCTAAAATTAAGAAGATCTTTTTTCGCTTCTTGCGATTGTGCTGTCACCTGTCAGGTGTCAGGTCACTCATACATTCCACGTGGAGAGAACGACCCGCCGCCGGCCCTTGCTTGCTTCTTGCTTCTTGCTTGCATGGCGTTTCAGAATCACCTCTCATCTCTCATCACCTGCAACCTTCAAGCAACCCTGCAACCTGCAACTGCATGCATACAATAACGCCGCCACATCCCGCCCACCCAACATCACATCCTTGCGAAGATGGCGATAGCTTGAGCCTCTTTCCTATTCTCCTGTATATGCAAATCAATGCTATCTTTGTGATAATAAAATAATCTTCGCATAACGTTCGCGTGTGTATTTCCATCTATCAAAATTTTACGAGCAACCATGAATCGCACGAGATGTTCGCGTCCTTCCATTCTTCTTATTGGATTGGCCGCAGTTGCCGTCTTTCATACCTCACTCGTTTCAGATTCCAGCCACAGATCACTTGTTCCATACTGTATGGCAGATACAACAACCGATGATGCGGTCGAAGATGATGACTTTTTAGCTGAAATACTTGCCGAAGAAGCTCGGCAAGAGGAGGAACACGCCAGACTAGAATCAGAAGCTAGGGAATTCGAAGCAATGCGGGCACGGCAGCCATCCGCGGGTAGCAATATGCCGGGTGGTGGCAGCAAAGCAAAAATGGGAGGAAATAAAATGGGCAACATGGGTGGAGGAGCTAGCAAAACTATGCCAAAAGGTGCAGCAGCAGCCAGTTTCTCAAAGTTGGAAGAAGAACTCAAGAAAAAAGAGGCAGAAAATGCATCCAAAAAGGCCTCCCAGGAAGAGGAGGAAGACGCCAAAGAAGCAGAAAAAATAAGACTTAAACGAGAGGCGGCATTTGAAGCAGAATTGAAAAAAATGAACGAAGAACAAAGAAAGGCAGCGCAAAAGCAAAAAGCAAAAGATGCCCGTGTTGTACAGCGAATTCTTAAAGCGTCCAAAGCAGGAAAGCATTATTCAGTTTTGGGAATACGCAATCTCGAATTGCAGCTGGGTCCATTCTACGTCCTTAATTTTTCGTTTGGCCCAATTGTATTGTTCAAAGTAAAGACAAAAGAGATTAAACGAGTGTATCGTAATTTAGCGCGGACGGTGCACCCAGACAAAAACAAAGATGGTCGCGCAGAAGAAGCTTTTCATGCTCTTGAATCATCAGCTGAAATATTGACAGACGATAAGAAACGTGCTGACTATGATAAAATGATTATTTCCGCGAGAAGACGCCGCAATAAATATGCAGTCGAATCTGTATTTAATGCTAGTCAAAAGGCTATGAGCCATACTATGGCCACATTGCGCGTGACAAAAAGAGTGTTAGGCCCATTTTCTACACCAATACTAGTTGTTGGTGCATTAATAATTTAACCATGAAACTGAAATTTATCTATTAAATATATTGGATTCGACTATTGTTTCCAATCTAAATGAAGTTTGAATTTTATTCCTTCCCCCCCCTGTGACTCATGAAACCCCTCAATGAAAGGTGGAAAGCGAGACTATTTATTTCATTTGTTGTTATTATCCCTCTCTCCCCCACCTACTACAATGCCTATTGTAGTTAATCATAATAATTAACATCCAACAAATAATAATGATGCGATGGATTATGGTACCATACAACATCACACAAAAAATAAAACAAAAGGAGTATTATGTTCTAAATACTCTACATACTCTATGTAGGTGGTACTATGAAAAAAAAAATTGAATTGAACCATGGAACATGAAAAAATAATGCGGATGGAATGCCGGAACTTTCTGGAACCACGGGCGGCGATGTTGGAGACGTGCGGAGGACTGACGATCGGGGATCGGGGCGACGGGCGACGGGCGACGAGCGCGAGAGGAAAGGAAATGATTTCCACAAAAAAAGTAGTTCATCTAGGAACTAATATGTTAATTTGTATGTAGCCTTCGTTGGACTTTAGTACGTACGTCAGGTTGAATCCAGATCTTTGATTGTAAACTTTCAAGTTGAACCTTGACGAGCTTTTTACTTTTTAAACTATCATACAATTTACTATCAAATAAAGAGTAACATTGACTAAGACATCCGAGGAGATAGTTTGTGAGACAAGGAGCTCGTATATTTGTAATTGAAGGTTACGTGCGTGCCTGTGCGTTGTGCGTTGCACCTCTATCGGATCGTCTTTAAAAAATATAATCGTCTGCGATCTCGACTCGTCTCACACTCTGCCAAACACAGCCGTCACCAAATAAATCATCACCATGAAGCTCGCCATCCTTTCCCTCCTCGCTGGTTCCGCCGCCGCCTTCGCCCCTGCCTCCACAGGCCGTGTCGCCTCATCCCTTGATGCCACCCGTGCTGTCAAGAAGGAGCCCGCACCCAAGAAGTCCAGGTCCTCCCCCGCCGCCCCTGAGGGACTTGTCGGTGCCCTTCCCCCAGTTGGATTCTTCGACCCCGCTGGCTTTGCCGCCAAGGCATCCGATGAAGAGCTCGCCCGTTACCGTGAGGTCGAGATCATGCACGGACGTTTCGCCCAATTGGCCTTCCTTGGATTTGTTATCCCCGAGAAGTGCGCATACGATGGAGCTTTCGGAGATGATTTCCTTGCCCCCACTGGACGTGCTCTTGAGGTCTTCTCCACCGACCCCCTTTGGCTCGGCCTTACCCTCGGAATTATCTCCGCTCTTGAGGCTGTCCGTCTTCTCGAGACCACACCCGGAAACCGCGTCGATGCCAGGATCGAGTCCATCGGATGGAGGCCCAAGTCTGATGCCGAATTCGTCAACTACCAAGTGCGTGAGCTCCAAAACGGACGTCTTGCTATGCTTGCCGTTGCCGGAGAGATTGTTCAAGAATTGGTTAATGATAAGCCCCTTTTGGTCAACCTCCAAGACTCCAACTTCGTCTCATTCTAAGCTCTTGACATTTTGAATTGAAATGCCAGCTCGGACGCACAATGAGTGTCCATTTTCTAGTAGATGGTGCCTAGGCAGCCACCAGAGCTACTCTTGCAGAGATGGTTATCATCACCTGCAGGGACGATGAACGATATATCACCAATATAAACAGTGCCCAACTTTGTTTGCATGCCAACAAATTCACTGGGCTCGCGCAGGGGTTGTCCCACTTTTGCACGCACTTGGGTGACCTAACAAAACCACTTAATGTAAAACTTATAGAAGCAATTTGCGTCGCAACCACTCCTCTTCATACTTAATTGTAGTCTTCCTTCTCTCAAACCCTCCCTCCAGTGTTAGAGCGTTACCCCTCCAAACAGCCTATCCCATCATCTGAGTATTATACAAGTCTGTGGAAGCATTTCTCCAGTCAGTCGAAGTCATATTTCATACGACCCAGGAGCAATCATCGTTGGTCACCTTCTCTTCTAAACCTTTACTCTTTCAATTCTTTTCACATGCAAAGGCACATAAATATACCACATCAGATTCTCTCTCTAGAACTAATATTGGAAACAACTTTTCAAAACATACGCATTTCTAGTATGATGAACCGAAAGCAGTACTAGTTATGCAAGATCAACAAATTGTACCTCCACGCGGGACAAAAAACGCGACATCCCACATTATTTGTTTTCAGTAAGATGAGATATGCTTTCAAATACAATCTACTTTTCTATTTTTTTTCAGTTTTGACAGAAACAGTTTTCAGAGGCGCATAAATAAAAAAAGAGCCAGGAGTTATCACAATAATTGAAGAAGGAAATAATACACGCAAGCAATAATATCACAAGAAAGAACTGCAAATTCATGTGCAATATGCGCACTGTTTTTTAGATGAAATTTAACCTATCAAATGATTGTTGATATGGCGTTTTCATACAGAGAATTAATCATATAATGAGTACAATGTCATGTGCTTAAAACATGCACGTGCCGAATCAAATTTTAAAGCAAAGCTGGGCGAAATGCGAAATCATTGTTTTATCTCGTAGAGTACAAAACAGTGACGATCATTTTCTTTTCTGCTTTTTCTAATACAATCATTTTCGTTTTTTTCTGATCGATGCTCATTCCTACACGACAGTGTGGCAATCTCTTTGTACTCCTAATCATTATTCATTGCGTGAAAATGTATGGTTCAAATCAAATTATCCAAGCATAAACGCTTTCGTCGCCAGGGTCGCCAGTCTTGTCGCTGTCGCGTGGTAATTAAGTAGATGACGTCTAAAGAGGGAAAAATGTCGATGTGTGCGAACAGGTGCGAACTGTTTGCTTGTCCCTAGAAGTTCCCATGAGTTGCCCATGATTTTCCAAGACTTTTTCAAATTTTACGTTGGAATTAATACAAAAACGAATTAACTTCCGGAAGAACTCGGTAAGTACGATTTTTGTTCTCATATCTTTTGCCGTGTGCTGTTTTGTTGACACCTTCAATCATCATCGTGTTCGATCATCATCTCCCTTCAACCATATCGATAACCTGCTCATAATAATATTTCTTCAAAACACAGAGAAGAATACCAATACAGTTGAACAATGCCCACCTTTTTCCAGAGTATCTCGTCCCAATTCGCCGACAGCGACTCCAGCGCCAGGGCCATCAACCTTGCTCGTCGCATGACCAGCCGCAATGAACCCGATTTGCTTCGTAAGTGGCATCCGCAATGATTATTCGTTATTGTTTGCTCTTTGAAATTCCGCGCTGTCTATGGATATTGTTTTTCGACCAATTTCTGACTGTATGCTTCCTCTCTTTCACCTACTCCAAACTGCTTACTATTTTTTAATGTCATGTGTGTCAAACTTCCCTCCGCCATTGCAACGCGATAGAGGAAGACATGTGCGAAGGTGAGCAGGTTGCTTGTGTTATTAGCTTAATTTCGAATCCTTGTTTTGAGCTAAATATGATGCTCATCATTGATCTTGTGTTCATTATTTTTGACCTCCAGCCAACGACGATCATGTCAAAACCGAGTACAGTCATGGCTACTGCAAAGTCCTTGCATCGACTCTACATTCACGATCCGACTTCCCTCTCGAATGTATGCAGTATGACGATGCTGCTGCGTTGTTGCATGCGAAGAACGAGGCGTATGTTGGAATGTCTCCGGGAGAAAAAGTCGATGCCATGCGAGCCAAGGACGAAGGCCATCTAAACGGTGCCCAAATCAAGAGAAGAATGACAACGAAAAAGGCGAATCGTTTCTACTAAAACCGTTGATTCTCCACTCACAGGGTACAACATGGCGACATACCAAACTTGTTCCTGTGCACAACTCGAGAATTTCTTGGGGTCGCATGATCAAGTTGCAGGTTGTGGCTTGCAATTGCGTTGTCTGCTCTGTCCTACTGAACAAAATCTGTTTGAATAGTCTTCATCATTCCAATCATTTGGCGGTTCATTGCGAGCATTCTCTCAGCTATACACAATGCGCTGAATTGAAGACCGAATGATATGAGTGTTTTAGCTTCGCCTCGATCTCTATTGCAATACTAGTTGCAATTAGAGAAATTGTAGATAATATTTTATTACTAGCTTTTCATTTTATGAGTTATATCAACATTTAACATTTCAATACTTCCACTGCAACACATCTTTGCCGTCACTGCTTACTATTGCTAACAACGGCGTCATATAATCATTTAAGTTACTTAGTTTGAACCCGAGGGTTCTTTTTCATTTTTGTATTATCATGATGTCTCATTTTTTATAAGTAGTGCAACAGCAAAAATGAAAACATCTCCAATTAAAATATCTGGATCTTTTTGTGCTCTTCCTTTTCTGCTTGTTTTAATTATCGGGTCATTGCAAAGTTGACAGGAATAAGTAATCACTGCTTTCACTTTTTAAATAATGCAAGGCATCGTAACCCACAAGAAATATTATTCTTAATGCATGCAACAAAATGCAAAATAGACGGCAAATAAAATTATCTGTCACTTTTTTCTTATTTTTTCTCCGCTAGGTACCCCAATATCACTCATCACTCATCACTCATCACCGTTCACCGTGCGTGCAACACAACCATCACATCATTTCGCACAACGCACAACGTACTAAGTAAAAAATAACAGCCGCCATCAAAATCCTTTCCAAGATGATGAGACGAGTTGGTGATACGATACTGAAAGCGAGCAATCGCTCCTTCGTGGCATCTGCATCAGCGAAGCAAGTGCGAAGTAATAGCAATATATACCCCATCATCTCAACCGCATCCATAAAACCCGATGCGCTTCAGTACACGTCGAACTTTCGTCACTCTTCTTCTTCCACATCACCTCCAGCCAGCTATCTCTGCGTCCACGTCTTTGTGAGCGTAAAACCCGGGACGGAAAAAGAGTTTCTCAATGCTTCACTTGCGAACGCACGGGCCTCGTCGTTGGAACCGGGCATTGCTAGATTTGACGTTATTCAGCAGGAAGATGATCCTACCAAATTTGTTTTGGTGGAGGTTTACAAAACCGATGACGGTGAGCAAAATTATTTTGTAATTGAGAAAAAAACTTTAAAAGCACACACTTTAGTCGTACCATTCTAACTTTTCTTGCATTTTTGGCGTATATTTATTCGATGAATGCGCAGCTCCAGCTGCTCATAAGGAGACGCAACATTATTTGACATGGAGAACAACTGTTGAAGATATGATGGCGGAGCCAAGAAAAGCTCTTAAATATAGAAACTTATTTCCAGCTACTGCAGAGGGGTGGGGTTATGGAGATGATATTCCATTGGAGTAAAATATTGGACACAAAAATGATCTTATTGAGAGTATTATCGTAGATGCTAGTGGCTGCTTGAAGTATCCAACAATTAACATGCAATGAGAAAATCTGAACACTTTTTTCATCTGGTAGTATGGTACTAAGGAGTGAATTCATGTGGCAGCTGATAATTGATATCATTGTGGTGTGGTACCAAGCATTCAGTGTAAATTCAGTTGTCAAGTTCAACATATTATTACGAATGATAATAATGGCTGAGTTACATTGTGTATTCATATTATTATTGTGTGTGTGAGCCTTTCTCGATTATCATGCTGCTTTTAAACATGTATTTTTCAGAAAGACGTTGGATTAAAAAAAAACACCGACAAAAAACCTTCGACAGATTCTCTGTCGAAATCAATCAAACAAAAAAACGCAACGATCTTTCACTCATGCAACCGTTCTTAGTATAAACAGTCTGATCGAAACCACTCATTTTGTGTTTGCCATCATCATCATCATCATATTGCCATCAAAAACTCGAGCATCGATATAAGCATGATATAAGACCTGTGATGCCATCAATCAGGCACGTCTACCATTCATCTACTATTTTCATTTTTCAACAATCTCTGCACGGGAAAACACATCTCCTACTCCTCTACTCTCTCCAGTCAGAAATACTCTGAACAAATATCCGCATCTGCATCAACCACCCAGCTCGTCTATCCCCTTGTCCGAAAACACCAGATCCGAGGAACATTTCAACACGAAAGGCGAGCATCAATACACAATGGGACACGATAATACTCTATTGGTCTTTAGCGAAATCCCCCAAACTCTGTACAAAGGCAGTGGCTCTCGCCACAAATTCACCAAGAGTTCGTATCAGCCGTTGGGCAAAGAAAATATTGACCCCAACATTGTCAAGAATCTTTCGCCAAGTTCCAAAAAGAAGGGAGGGCTGCCATCATCGTCTTCCGGTGCAAGCGCTCGTTGTTCAAGAAACACGAATCTCAAGTCTGTAGAGCAGACGCATCACCGCATCCACAAACATGAAAATGCGCCCAACAACAAAAGTATGAGGAGGAAACCACTGACTTGGTCGCCATCTCGCACGAACAATCGTGCAATGGGACTCAAGTATATGCGTTGAGCGAGCGAAAGCATATAATATTATTGACTTTCAGTTTTGGAATTTTTGATATTTGCATATCCATAGATGATGTCTATCGATAACCAGGACATCTTTGTCGCCAAAGATTCGAATGTTCAACGCAACATGCAAAGGAATGCAAGAGACTACATAATTTTCTGTTGTTTGGAACAATATGAAAATTATACTGAGACTCGATAAATAATACATAATCATAATATAATGGGAAAAGTAATGCCTAGCTTTCATAAGTTAAGAACTCAAGCTTGACAGGAGGCATTTCCGCCTCATCGTCGTCATCACTACTTTCAACATCACATCCTTCTTCTTCTTTGTCGTTATTATTCCCTTCTTTCCCATCCTGTTCATTGTTGTTGGCGCCACTGACCTCTTTTCTTTTCTTCTTCTTCTTTTTGGAAAAGAGTTCTCTTGCAATAGATGCAGGCACACATTTCTTTTTAATAATGTATACCGCCGGACCGTAGATTGGTTCAATATCATCATCGTCATCCATCATGTCCTCCCCATTATTTGCATCGAGAATATTGCCATCTCCTCCATGCACTTGCACCGACCAAACCACTTCCTTTTCTTCCTCCTCTTCTTGTTGTATGATATCTGTATTGTCATTTTCTTTTTCTTCCTCCTCCACCACCTTTCCCTCGTCGTCCAATGCATCACGCTTCCGTTTCCTCCTCCTCCTCCTCCTCGCGCTCCTCCTCCTCTCCAACCACTCCTCCTTCAATCCCCTCAACACCACATCCTCCAACCAACTCATACCCTTTGCCTCCTGCGCATTCAAATGACTCACAATGAGAATCGCTCCACCCTCCCTCGTCACACGGGCCATTTCCTTGACGATGAGGACGCAGTTGGAGATACCCTCGTCGGGATCGGAAAGCATGGCGTCGAGTGTGCCTTTTTCGAGAATGACATCGTAGGAGTTGGATGGGAAGGGGAGGGATCGTGCATCGAGTGCTCGGAAGGTTGGTTGGAGGGTGGTAGTATGATCTTCATGCGATGCTATTATCGTTGGCGTGGATGCGTTTGTTGTTGTTGTTGTTGTTGTTTGTTTGGTTTGTTTCGTGATTTCATTCATTTGTTTCTCCGACTCCAATTCCAATTCATTCTTCTCCTTCTGCTGCTTCTTCTTCTTCTTCTGACCATCAATCAAACCCCGAATCACAACCTCGCTATAATCAATACAGGTTATTTCTTCCACGACAAATTTGGCATTGCATCCGGTATCGGATTGCATGGATACGAGATCGGAGGCTAGGGAAGTTCCGAGGGGGACGTTGCCGCATCCTATTTCGAGAATGGTTTTGGGTCTGTTAGTACTGCTGGTGCTGGTATTGGTATTGGTAATAGTAGTATTGGGGGTGGGTGGTGATTTGTCTTGGATTGTTTGGTGGTTTTCGTTGGTGGATTTTGGATCCTGTTGTTGCTGCTGCTGCATTGCCTGTGTGTTGTTGTTGTTGGTGTTGTTGTTGATGTTGTTGTTGTTGGTATCGTCATCACTACTGTTATCATTGGCTTTTAGCACTTCCTGCTGCTCATTGTCACAATGTTCTCCTCCATCCTCCTCATCCTCCTCATCCTCTTCCTCTTCCCCTCCATCCCCACCTTCCTCCTCTTCTTCCACCCAAGAGTCTTCTTCATCATTTTCAATTCCATCATAACCACTAACATCACTATCATCACCACCATCATCATCATTATTGTCCATCATTCCACCCAAAATCAAAGGAAGAATCAATGGTTTCAAATCATCATAATCAAAGTACCACGCATGGCCCGGTTTGATTGCCTCCTTGGATAATTCCACCCCGTCGACAATGTAGGTCATTGTTGCTGTTGTTGTTGTTGTTGTTGCCGTGTCTTTTTGTTTGGATGCATTAGTAGCAGCAGTAGCATTAGCAGCAGCACCACCAGGATCGGCCGTAGCAGGGGTGGTGGCAGTCGCAGGCGTCGTCTCGTTGGAAGAATGGCTTTTGTAACGAGCTTCCCAATATTCCTTGGTTCCGTATTGGGGTACCGATCTTTGTTGTTGTTGTTGTTGTTGTCGTCGTTGCTGGTTGGTGATGGTGGGAGCTGTTATTGCATCATCGTCAGCACCGCCACCGCCGTTATCGTCATCGTTGTCATGGTGATTATTTGTAGTTTTTGATTTCTTGCTATTATTATTATTGGTGTTGCTATTGTTGCTGTTACTGTTGTTATTGTTGTTGTTGTTGTTGTTATTACTGTCAGTAGTAGTATTATTGTTCAAATTATTTTGATCATTGACAAGAGTAGTATCTTCCTCTTTGTCGACGTTGAATTTGTTGTTGTTGTTGTTGTTGGTTTCATCAGTTGTTTCTTCATTGTTGCCGTGGATGTGGATGCCATTATTTGCGGCAGGAGCAGCATCGGGATGAGTATTTGTTTGAGATTTTCTCTTCATTTTGTCGTTGTCGTTGTTGCTATGGTCGTTGTCGTTGTCGTTGTTGCTATGCCTCGTCGTTGTTGTCGCTACTATTGTCGTCACTGCTGCTGCTGCTGCTGCTGCTGTATGTCTGGGTGTGACGGTACCATACTATGGACTTTCTTCCATGGCTGCTGGCTGGCGAGGAGGAAAGCGGTGGCGTGTACTAGTAATCTCTTTCGCTCGAGAGAGAGAGCGTGTGTGGTGTGATGTGATGTGATGTGATGGAGGAACTGTGTATCTACTTTTTTGAATGCAATTGGTTGTTGTTGTTGTTGTTGTTGCGCAGAGGTGGTTATCGGTGTCTTTGTCACAAACTATTATGATAGATGGCTGGGGCGGTCTTGATGTGTGGAGAATTGTCACAAGAAAAATGTTGGGAATCGAACCCAAGACC
>JALLAR010000850.1:0-12361 GCA_036939335.1 Conticribra guillardii
GAAACATCAATCTGATTTTATTTTTTACATGATATATATATTTTATAACTTTATAGTTCAAGAATGGCTCTAAATCCTCTTCGTCGTATAAATCAGGGACTTAGTAATGATTTGACTTTCCAATCGTCTGTCATCCATGTCTATAACCAATGAGAATAACTCACTTCGATTTCGTCCTCTTTCAATGCACCACCTCTTTATATTGCTATTTTAACTCTTTCAAGTGCAAATGTCGAAATGAGAATGGATTGCAACAGTAATCTAATGTGTTGAGTATTAATTTAAATGACTACCACAAAATCATCCGCAATAATGACGCAGTCACTACAGCAAAGATCTGACCACAAAAACAATTAACTATCTATTCTGCTTTTGTGCGCATGAACAATAGCCTAAAGCCTATGATCATGCGCAGATCTCCGGCAAAAGTATTTTGTAATCTTGGGCTGGGAGCTGGGAGGTTCGAAAGACATACTTGTACCATCAAGCTCTCGTAATCTAGTACTGAATTCTTCGATTGTTATTCTCTTTTCCTTGTATGATGAAACCAACTGGTCGTACTCTAATTGTGAGCTCACTCGATCACAATCGCCCAAGACAGTATGTCCGCATTGTCGTTGCTTCAACTGTTTAATCCAGCCTGGGAAAGTTGCAGAAAACACCGAATAAAATAGCTCGTCCATGTCGGTTATAAACAGAATAATGACTGAATTAACCACGATGTCAGTGTTGGACCTTGCAATAGCTAGACTATACACCGTTGATGCATACACAGTGTAAGAAGTGATCAATACGAGACACAACCCACCGAAAAAGAATCGGATCATGGTATGATAGCTATGACTTCGCCTGGCACACAGCAAGAGCAACTTTGTCCCATTTACCAAATCCACCATGAGGTGAGCAACCATCAAGATACCAAATATTATCCACCCAGCCAAATTTTGGTCGGCAGTGTTTTCACATCTCTCGCTATTCCTTGGACAGCGCCAGGAATATATGTAGTCACTATTATCCTCGCCGAAGTCCATCTCTGCGCCACTAACAAACAAACTAAGAATCCATGCCTGTATTGCCATAACAGCAACAGCAGTCGCCCATGCAAACCAACTTTTGCTTAGAAAAAAGCTGTACACTGAGTCCTCGCCAATCGTTTTGAGTGCATATTCCTCATCTTCGCCAAGTATTTCGCGATCAAGAACCACTGACGAGGATGGACTGTTCCGAGTCCTATCATACACCATCGACAAAATGGCCACAATGCACAGATAACATAATATTGACAACATAAAGATCCATGAGAAATCTTCGTAGCTCGTAAATCCAACTCGTTCAACTTGTAGAACCTTCGGTTTTTCAGTTGACTGGCAATCTCCTTTGAAATGGATCAGATTTTGTAGATAATATTACAATTTTTTTATTTTTGGAACAATCCAAATAAAAAAATCTGTTTAGAATGCATATTTGATTTAGGCGCAAGCAATGATCAATCGAAGCAAAAAATGCAAACTCACCTGCTGAGTTACAGCACATGGTACACTCAGGACAGCTCAACGGCTCCTCAAAGTCAGATGGTACCCCGCAATCCGCAATAAAACATGATTCGTCAATCCACTTTGAAGTCAATTTTGGCATATCACCAATTAATCTGTTACCATGGAGATGAACCAATCCAAGCTCCTGTAGATGTACAAGAGTTTCTGGAATTTCTCCGGTAAAAGCATTATAGCTGATACGCAATTTCTCGAGATTTGAAAGCATCCCAACCTCGCTTGGAATAGATCCTTTGATGTCATTGTCGCTCAAATCGAGCACTTTGAGTGAGGTTAATGTACCAATTCTTGTGTCAAGTATACCAGACAAACCATTGTTTGTTAAATTCAGCTCAGTGATGGAACTTGTCAAGTTGTCACAAGTGACTCCATACCAATGATTGCAAGGAAGTTTATATTCATCTATCCAATTTTTACTATTTGTCCATTCTTGTCCTTTGGCATAATCATAAAATTCCTTGAGCGCATTACGGTCTGGCGGGCAGAACTCTGACATGTTTTTAAGATCAAAGCCATTAACATAACAGAGGCTGAGCGGTGCAGGATACTCGCTGTTGTATTCAACAGAGGAAGTGAAACTATTATTAGTTTGGTGGGGGGTTCAATTGCTGAAAATAAAACGAATACACTCTACTTACATGTATTCATTGCCAACAATCAATACCATAGAATTGACAAATTCTCCAAAAAGAGAAGGAATTCGTCCCACAAAATTGTTGTGTGACAAATCTAACATCTCTGTAGTGCTGCCAAGCTTTCCCAATTCTGATGGTATGACGCCGCTCAAAATATTGTGAGAGAAGTTAGCAAATTTCAGTCGAGGAAGAGCGCCAATATCCGGGGGGATGCTGTTTGTTAGCCGATTGCCTGATAGATCCAAACTTGCAAGCTCAAGAATATTTGAAAGGCCATCTGGAACTGATCCCGACAATCCACCACCTTTTGCTTGCATTTGGTTCGAAACATTGAGCTCCCGAAGACGCGGAAATGAGCGTGCAAGATCAAAAATCGGACCAGATAAATCATTGTTATCAACTTTGAAAATTCTCATTTCTTCCATCACGTCAAAAGGACTTGGCAGAGTTCCTTCAATGTGATTGTTGGATAGAAAGAAATATCGGATATTGGGAGGAATGTTATTGAAAATTGTGCTGGCATTTTGATGGATACAATTGTGACTCAAATCGCAGCTTAGCAGAGTGCTGTATGACCCTTTAAATTTCTTGTATCCTTCAATGTGATCGAAGTTATTGTGACTGAGGTTGGCATACTCGAGAAACGGAGAAAATAAAATGTCGATTGTTCCAGTTAGATCATTTTCTGACATGTCTACATACGTAAGCTTTTTGAGGTCATAGAGCTCTTCATAGTTGATGGGGCCATGGAGTGAGTTATTGGCAAAATTAACGGTCTGCAACTCAGACAGATAGTGGAGATTAAATGTTGGGAGATATCCATTGAGATTGTTGCTCTTCAAATTGATTTCTGAAACAAATCGGTTGATGTTGCATGTTATGCCAAACCACTTGCAGTGAGATGTTTCATTGTCTAGCCAGCCTTCATTGTTGATCCAATTGTCGCCGTCAGTACTATAGTAAAAGGATTCTAAGTTTAATTGCTCCTCATGATATGTGGAAGTGGTTGAGCTTGCATCAGAGCAATATTTTTGTCTGTCTTCTTCATTCTTGTAACCAATACTCTTTTCAGCATAATCGTACAAGTCACACAAACATTGGCTGGGTTCATAGCTGCACTCTAGCGAGGTGGCGAGATACCAACATCCACCAGAAATGTAGCAGCAACTGTATGCTGCTTCAACACACGATGCACCACCGAATGCAGTACACAATGGTTCCCAATAGTCGCACATGCATCTTGTGTAATCTTTAAAACCACTGCAAGCAGCCTCGCTGGCTTCAATACACATTTCTGAGGATAGATCCGTCCCATATTGTAGACTTCTTTCACAAGCAATGGTTGAATAATGATTTTTGCACCCTGCGTCACCCTCAATGCAGCACACTTCTGCAGATATAACAAGTTGCATATCTGTCTCCAGATTTTTGTCGCAACCTAACCCTAAAGCAGTCTTGCATGTTTCATCGCTGTCAATACAACAGTATTTTGATGCCGCTATACACATTTCCAGGTCGTCTCCCTCTTCACACCTAGGGATAATCGAACACCCACAGCTTGCTGGTGTGCTGGATTCTATTTCCTTCTCTGTGGTGTCAACACAGCACTTGAACCTGGTAAAATCCCCATCACAAGTATCATTGTGATCATGATTACAAAGCCAAATATCGTACAGACATTCGCAACCATAGTAGTCATCCATATTATTGTTTTGAAATGGTTCAAATGCACATTGATGATAAGTACAGAATTCTTCTACTTCCTCAAGACTTGATTCGCCGCCAAAACCCAGAGAATGACCAAATTCGCATCCTTCGGCAAGAATTGGGCCACACACATCATCAAACCATGCAGCACGCTCCATAATAAGTCTATTGTTGTAGGAGTCGTCAAAGAAACCACTGCGGAAACATTGCAATGGCTCAAATTCCTGCACCAAGCAATCTTTGTCATAGGTGGAGCATTCCAGGAAGGCACATCCTGTTCCTAAAGACTCCTCCCTGGCATTACTATCATCAGTTGAAAACGATTTAAATGGCAATTCAAATGTAATTGTTACGTTCGATCTCAGTCCAATCCCACAATTAATTTTTTGTCCCCCTGATGACAAAACATATGCCATGTTATCCAGCTCTACCATACACAAATACCATTCATCCGTACATATTGCATTAAAGGTGTAAACTCCTGCTGGAAGACAAACTGATTCATTTTTTGAATTTGTTCCATTAGAGTGCTCCACAAGAATCGAATTTCGATAGAAATCTGTTTTGTTATAAATGTCATCATGGTCGATGTTCCAAACAAAGTCATCACTCCGTTCAGCATTGGTGACATTCCATGTAAAGCCATCGAGAAAATAGTCATTGGGGATGAGTATAGCTACAGTAAGATCAACGCAGTCGATGGTTGGCCGAGATGAGGTGGATGGTTGGGATGACATGGTTGGAGGGGAGGAAGGAGAAGCGCTTGATGTTGGACGAGCAGAAATTGATGGCGAAACTGTTGGTAAAGGTGAATAGGTGGGCCATGACCATGAATAGGTGGGCCATGGAGTTTTTTGCAGGGAGCGGGATGATGGAGGGGGCTTAATAGAAGCATCCCGCAAAACTTTATTTTGATAATCACCTGCAATAACTTGAGTAGAATCGGCATTGCTAGCGCCATCCTCCTCTAGCTCCGGTGAGTGTGATCTCTGTGATTGCTCTTTCGGGTGCTCTGCATTATTTTGTTTCATTCTCGTTTGAGAGGGGTGACGGGACTGTGGGCGCAAAGATGGTGAAATACTTCCACTTCCTGGACCTCCATCCCCAGTTCCCAAGAGGGCGGTTAAAACACATGCTGTAGCAATGACCCAAAATGAGGTGAAACCCTTCGAATTGACTTTGTATCCCTTCAAATATTTGCGCTTTTGGTTGTTTGGTTCCAATTGGTTGCTCCGTTCTATCCATTTCTTTGTAGTCATATTTGACGCAGGTTCCGCAACATCAATCACCGTGTCCTTGGCAATATCAGCCGCAAAAATATCCCCAATGATATCAATGCTGTCGACTGACGAGGTCCCATCTGCCGCCAATTCAATTTTGCATGGTCCCACTACCACAATATCAAGAGGTGTGGATGCAGGGAGCGATTTCCCACCCTTGTCCTTGCTCAGGAAATTGCAAAGGCATGTCCATGACCCCACGTCTTTGTCGTCCGATCCTCTGACTCGATGATATAGTTGGGCGCGCCCAGAGGCAAAATCCGAAGTGCTGAGACAAGCACTTTTGAGAATAAGTTTCGTGCCTTTTGAAATAGTAATTTTGGTGGCGTTGGATTTGCCCAGCATTGAAATATTCATGCCAAGTGGCATCCCGGGTTAAAAACTTGGTCCTCCTTTTCTCCAGTATGAATTGTAACCCCCATCAGAGAGGATTTCTTGGATAAAGATAACAGGTTGTTGTTGGTCATGATTGGAACCTATTTGGAACCAGTTGCGAAAATAATGCCGCGCTCAACTGGCTGTGGACGGATGCTCTGAAAGATCCCCGAAATCACGTGTTTTGGGGGCAATGCGTGCTTTTTAAGGCGCTGCGTGGCACGGCCGTTCCACGGTGAAATTGAGCAGTAAAAGTTTTTGAAATAAATAGATAATCTAAAATAGACATCCCGAATGATTACGATTGATCATTGTAGTAATCATTATTTGTAATCATTTGAATGATTACAATTGATTACAATGATGATTACAATTGATTACATTCAATTTGAGTTGCGTTTGACATTAAAAGGTACTCTATTGGTTGACTTAAAAGTGCTTCTCGCCTCTTCTTGCTTTGCTAACACAAACCTGCACAAACCAGCAAAGCCGATAGATTTCATCTGTGCTACAAATCATTCTGCAAGTATGAGCACTGGGGAAGAGGAAAGTGGTGCTCCCAGAGATCCCCGTCACGGCGGACGAGGTGGTCGAGGCGGTCGAGACAGCAGACCTCGTGGCAGTGGTCGAGGCAGCGGTCGAGGCGGGCGTGCGCTTCAATCAAATTGCATGATTGCAATTTGATTGATGCTGCTCTTCTACCTGTTACATGTGATACTGGTGGTACAGCAGGGTAAAGCAGTCTAGGTGGCCGTGGACAATGCGCTGCAGATAGCAACCATGGCCATCGATCCACCGGGTGAAGCATCTCACTCCTCCACCCATTCCATCAACGAACCATCCCCATCCTGATGTAATAATCATCACAACAACATCAACTATGATTCCATTACGGAACACGAAAACATTATTGACAATGACAATAAGAACAATGCCAGTGCCAATGCCGCCGAAGAATTGAATAGCGATCCTCACCATGGATTTTCATCCTTGTCTGGATCGTCATTGGCATCGGTGAGTCTTCCAAAGTACTATTCCATGTCGCTCATGGTGGTGAGAAATAATGATCCTCCTTCCTCTTCTCGTGGCAGCAGCAGCAGCAATAATGGCAAAGATTGTTACAGTGCTTTCGAATATAGTAGTAGTAATTCCAACGCACAAGAAGCACAACAACTTGTCAAGTGGACCACCAAAAAAGACAACGGCAACAACAACAATGTCAATGATGACAACGAGCTCCGCCATTCAGAACGATCGGGGTACACCGAAAAACTCAGCAATTTCGACGCAGACTACACCGCCAGAGAGGAAGAGGATTTTGACGTGTGCAAAGAGCGCTATCGCCAACCTCACGATTGCAGTCCACCAAGACCCAAGGATCCAGACGATTATCAAATGGTGCCTGCCACTGCTAATGCCAGTCCTACCGCCGCTTCCACCATAATTGATACCACAATTACAGATAACAATAGCAATACTAATAATCAACCAGCACCCCCCAAACAATGACAACAACAAGCAGCAGCACCACCAACCCTCCTGAAATACAATGGCTACCTCCACCACTTCATCACCATCAATGATAATCACAAATTCCTCCTCCTCTACACCTTCCTCCAACATCACTCCACTCACACCAAAATAATTCTCTTCTTTTCCACCCCCCAAACCACTCGCTACTATGCCAAATTACTTGCACGACTCAAATTTGACGTCAGCGTCCTACTCCCCACGTGCCACAATCGCCACCAGCAATCAAGTCATTATTCCAAGGAACAATTATTGGAAACCTATTTGGAATTCTTAAACAAACGAAAGGAGAGCGGTATTTTATGTTTGCCAGATTGCATGGGGAAGGAGTTTTTGATACCACCAACGACGGGGTGGGTTGTGCAATTTGAACCTCCGGAGGATCCGAGCAAGTACATCTTTTGGGTGGGGAGGGTGGCGAGTGAGATGTGTGGTAGGAATATTGGCAGCACTGCGAATGATGCTGCTGGTGGTGCTGGTACTGGTACTGGTAATGGTGGTGGTGGTGGTAACAACACAATGATGGGAGGCCGTGCCCTACTCTTTCTCACTCCCAAAGAATTTGGTTTCCTCGATTATTACCATGTGACCAATACCAAAATTTATGAATACGAACTGCCAAAATTGGCTAATGTGCAAAGGAATTATGAACGGTTGCTCCACAAGGATGCCAAGTTGAGGTGATTGGGACGAGAGGCATACTTTGCGTATATACTGCAGTATGCGTTGCATGAGTTTGATATCAATGGAGATTTAATTATTGTGATTATTATTGCCGTCAGATGTTGATGTTGGAATTTCCTCCTGCTTTATGGAAGTGACACCAGTAGATGCTGACTGTCTATGATTTGTTGAGTCAGTTGCATCTGTTGTTGAGATATATTCACATAGGCTCGCTGTGTCAACAGGACTTTTCCCATCCACGGATGGTCACCCGTCGAGTTTTGCCAGCGGTGGTTAGGCTCAGACACTGTAATGCAAAAACAAGCCATTTTTGTAGAAGATGAAGGTGGCAATGGAGTGAGAGGTAGATACTGTAGCCTGTAGCAGCTTGGTTTGTGTTGTCTTCATCGCTCATCGTTAATACCTATAAACCTAGTTCATTTTTATTTTTTGATTACGATTTATTACAAGTAATCAATTGTAATCATTTGAATGATTACGAATGATTACAATTATGATTACAATTATGATTACAATTATGATTACGATTATGATTACGATTGATACACATTTAAAAGCCATGACATTTGATGGCCAAAAGTTTTTCTTATTCAATTCCAGCGTAGACGATGCGCGCCCATGTACTAAAAGCACCTAAAGGGCACACAGCCCCCAAAACACTCGATTTCAGGGATCTTCCTGCTGAAGATGATGAGTGGTTGTTTTTTGTATTCATAGCATAAAATAGAGAATGAGAAATAGAGTTTAGCATTGATGAAATAATATAAGCCTGGTACGTTCAAAATCGGTGGTGTAGTCATTTGTCCGGAGGGTCATTTTTCTCCGATTTTGGATTTCACGTATCGATATAAGAGCGATTTGTTTTTTTGTTACAACCTCGCGTGGCCGCGTGGCTCGTGGCTTGTGTGTTCTGAACATTCAACATTTGATTTTTGGCGAGGGATGATTGTTGATGCACGATAAAACCATATCCTATTTTCAAAAAAAAATCGATTTCCCCCGACCATACCACCAATTTTGAACATACCAGGCTTATATCTCATGAGAATAAAATAAAGTATTGACTTTGGAGAAAATGAAAAAAAATAACTGATGGTACAAAACCAAAATTGATTAAAAGACATCATTAGAAATACTCACAATGTATAGCACAACAACGGAAGATACTCTAGAAGCAAATGTGTTACCTGAAGAGTGTGTTGGATGGGACAGAAGTTATTCCAGAGAAAAGTGTCGTTGATTTTGATTTCACACACATGCAGCTCTTCCTATTTTAATGCTGCTAAAGTTATTACTTCTTATAGTTAGTATATGATATCAATTGATAAGGAGCCCAGATTTGGCATGTAAAATCCTTGCCTGGTTTTGGTTTGAAAGCAATAATAAATGGTTATCGAAAAAAATCAACTTGATGCAATAAAAGGAATTCCTGTGAATGCAACAAAAAATAATGAGTGAATATGATGTTCTTAAAATCATGAATTGTGTCATTTGAGAAACAAAAAATGGAGTAAATGAAAAACAAAGTTAAAAGAAACAGCATCCCTCTTAATTAACAGGAAAGGTTGGCACATGAGAACAATAAAAAAATGCAACGCAAACACACCTTCTCATCCTTTTTAATCGTGCAGGGGGAAAATATGGTATCGCTGTAAAACACCGCACCAACGCGTTTCCCTTTTTCTCTTAAAACTTGAATTAATTATTTGCTCCCGCGGCTCACATTTCGATATCCATTGATCCAATTTTTAGTATAAACCAACACATCTTTAAAATTTACTTACTAGAATAAATTCTTGTGTTGCATTCTCATCTTCTTGCCAGTTGCAAGAGGGTGTTTTATTGTGACGGATCTTGTGAATAATGATTCTGATGAAGTTGGCTGAATGAATGATTTGAAAGCGTTACCATACCATAATATTATTGTACAATGCTGAGCAAAAGATCTTCCACGCGGACAAAGGATGCGGAGTTGGAACAGGTTGCAGATTATTTTATACGATCAATTTTATACTCCCATTGAAACTTGAAGGGGTACGATATCTCCAATCTAAAAGCAAAGATCGCGAACCTTCCCGGACATGTCCCCGTGTCCGTCCTTTTTGCGGATTTTTGGACATGGGACGCAAGGACATTCCAGACTAAGGTACTGAAGAAGGTGGCTAAGTTTGTTGCAGTTTTGTTCTTGTTTGGGGTGGTATGTTGTATTTACATTTTGTGGCTAATTTTATGAAGATTTCCATAGAATCGACTTGGACGCCCGGGGCTTTGCCTTTGTTGAGATGGGTGATGTATTCCACCATTTCTTGTGGGGTAAAGAGGATTTTTTTGACATTGTTGTGCCTTCTATTGTTTCTTCGTTTTCACGATGATGGGGGTTTTCCCGTTGGAGGAAATAACTTCTTGAGAAAGGGGAGGTTATGATCTGTGATTGATGCTGAATACATGAAGAGAGAAAGAGATCAGTCTGTTTAAGAAGATGAGCAACCCCAAAACTGACAAAAAGTTAGTTGTGATCAAATCATCAACACCAAGCAACTTTCCAGTTACTGCATTGGCCGTTTTATAGTAATTGAGCCCATCGTTCTCTAAAACTTATTACCTCCAGAACTCTTTCTAGTTTTTACCTTATAGGTTGGTGAATAAAAAGGAAACCAAAGTCCCATCAAGGTTTTTTTATACTATTCCTACATAAAAAATAGGGCTCGTCATCACTAATCATCACGGTGCATTTTATTTACCAACCTCATCTAGCATATTTTTGTTAGTGGTTTTTGTGGCGCGCCCCTTGTTAATTTTTTGGGGGGTTTGGCATTACCATCAATCAACAATAATGGGAGCGCGCCAAATTTTTTGTTCTTTCAATTCAATCAAACCCAACAAAATTTGGCGCACCCCATCACACTCACCAATGACATTGCATGGTGTAGTAGTATTATTATCTGTAACACTTTAAAGAATAAATCATTATTATTATTTTGTTTTTAGTACTTTAATACAGGAGTACTAACAATCAAAGAAAAGATGCTGTTGCGCAGAAACCGGAAGCCGAGCTCTCGTGCCATGGCAACAGCACAGGCAGCAACCCCAGCCCCCCCAAAGCAGCCACCATCGAATCCATCGTCCCTGTTCCCCCTTCCTACCCTCCCCTAGAGACACACCAACTATCAAAATGGTTGGCCCTGATGGGAAGTTGATCGTTCGAAAACGCAAGTCCAACCTTGATCCTGCGACAGGAATGAGTATTATGATGGGGCACATGGATCCGCCCCAGGACAATTGGGTGTCAGCAGAAGATTCAGATGATGAGGAGGAGGATGACTGTCCACCCTTGCAGTCAAGAGAGGTCAGTGACGATGAGGACACTGATGAGGAGGAGGAGGAGGAGGACATTGATGAGGAGGATGTTACTTATGGGGAGGAGGATGGTGATCCTCCTCATGTGTGGGATGGAGATATGCATATCTTTCCCAGAAGCGAAAGAGCTATTCCATTAAGACAAAGAGGTGCCACATCAAAAGAATTGATGCGTGCAAGGCTCCTAATGTCTCACAGTACAAGGCATGTCGGTTGGAAGGGATACATGAATCCCTATACCCTAAGTGGACAAAGACTTTGAAAGCGGATGAAGTAGAGAAAGAGGAAGCATGACCCAAAGTGCATTCGAACTTGGGGTCATTGTCGCGGCATCTTTGGGCTGGTCGGCCAGGCCTACTCAAGGAACATACATATGCTCTTCTGCGCACTGCCTTTGAATGGAGAGAGCAGTGGAATGGTGTGTCTACGGACATGGTGGTGAGGAAGGCTTGTCAGATTTCTCGAGAGTTCCGTGAAAAGGGAGAGAATGCTCAGCAGATGATTGTGAGGAGGTGGCTGCATACCCAAGGCCTCAGGTTCTGTATGGGAACCAATGAGGCTCAGCGTCCCACCTCAGAGACAAAAGAAGAGGCCCTTGATTTCATCTGCAACATTGCTCGGGTGAAGTGCTCTGAGCCTAATCGTGATGAGAGGTTCATCCTCAACATGGACCAAACTCCTGTATTTTTTCGAATCATTCGAAGAAAACATTAGAGTTCGTAGGAGCAAAATCTGTGCCCATACTCACATCAACAAGTGATACGAAAAGAGCCACATTTGCTCCCACCATCTGTGGGGATGGATCCTTCTTTGTCCCCATGCTCATCTTCAAGGGGAAGCCAAGCGGAAGGATCATGAAGAAAGTATTCCCCATATATGCCCCAGTGTCAGTGTGCCTCTATGCCTGCCAAGAAGCGGCATGGATGGACGAGACATGCATGGTTATGTGGGTAGAAGAGATTCTTGCTCCTTACGTGGCAACTGCTCTGGCAGGAATTGTGCCAATGCTCATGCTTGATTCCTACCGGGTGCACATGATGGCTTTGGTGGTGCACCGAATTCAGGATTTGGGCGTGAAAGTCGAGCACATTCCCGGGGGATGCACTTCTCTATGTCAGCCACTCGATGTTGGCATGAACAAACCCCTCAAAGTCCAGATTTGAAGGAAATGGAATGATTGGATGGTTGAGGAGGGGGTTGAAGATGGAAAGGCCGTGCCACCCACCAGAGAATTGATCGT
>JALLAR010000851.1:0-12361 GCA_036939335.1 Conticribra guillardii
TACGGGTACTTGGATGGGTACGTACGTACGTGCGGCTCGTCCAGGGTCTTCCAGGATGATGTTGTAGCAACGAAATAAAGCTATCTAATCTTTCACAGTAGTAGTATTATGTAATTTGCGTACATCATACAACATAGTACCGTAGTGCATCATACTACTATGTACTGCTTCGAGATTCTATACCAGAAAGATACCATCCAAACCAGTATTACTTGTACATACGAAAAAGCAATACTACTTTTCTCTACAGAAACCAAGTTTTCGTTGCTACAAAAATTCAATGAAGGAGTAGTATGAGTATCCGTAGAAATTTAACCGACCATTTTTTCTTTTGCAAGTTTTCGTGTTTCTCCTTCCGGTTTTTTGTCCATTTCCACCACGATGGCCACACATTCATTGCATGCCACGATGATGAGAATGATGTAATAGGATAGGATCGAGTACTACCTACTATTAATTGCATTGTAACGAGAAGAAAAGGAACGATCTTTTATTAGTGCTGAACTCGTTACAATAAAGCCCCGCCCGACGTATCATTCATTACAGCTCAGTTGCCACTTTTTAGGTGTTGATAACACAATCGACCGACCGCTCGAATATAGTCATCGGAAGCACAAGTTGTGCAAGTCGACCCGGCCACGGCCATAATCATCCCGCCCACCCCAACTAGCTTGACGTAGGAGTCATCGACGGCATTGGCGTCAAATCAGAGCATCTCCATTCAAGCAGGAGCCATTGCCGTGACCGCGAGGCCTGTCCATCCGGTCCAATCTGCTCAATCAAAGGCTCTCGTCTTGACAACAAAATACTCTACCACATAACATCCGCCACATCCAGACACCATTGATTACATTACGATGAACGCCATCCCCACAACCCCCACAACCCCCCGCCATCCAAGCAATGGTTACCAAGTCGCCTGCAGAGATACTCCTAGCAGAGAAGACACGCCATTGAAGAAACCAGCTTCCTCGTCTTGCGTTCCAAAATCGACTCGCACTTCCAACCGACGTGGCAGCTCTTCGACTTCGAGACCTCCATTGTCGGCTTCCAAGAGACGATTGATTTCCGTATTGGAATCCTCCAATGCGGAAGAACAGGAAATTGCGCCACCGGTATGTAAGATATCCAAACATGATTCCAGTGGAGCAAGTTCAAATATGAAGCTCTCCAGTGCTCGCAGCAACAATGCATTGGAGAGTGCATGCGAGACTATCCAAAATAATGATATCAGTAGTACTCCCACGAAGAAGAATGCATTGACCAATCGTAGACGAAAAAGCAATTTAGATTCGTCAGTCAATCCATTAACATCATCAGCTAGGAGACGCAGTCTTCGTATACAAGCGCTGACTTCTCCTCTATCGGAAAGTCATTTACAAAGGAATGATGGTGACAATTTCATCCACCGAAGTAATGCATGTTTCAGTCCGAAGAAACTTTACTCGGAAGAAATGGAGGACGAATCCAATGTTGATGAACGTCCAGCAATAGTGTCTGAGAAACATGATAATGCAAATGAATCCCAACCTGCATCCAATGTGCCATCCAATAATGTTGTGTTGTCAACCATTGAGTCTGTGGAGTATGCATCACATTCCGACAATACAGCTGCATCCAATACCAAACGTAGGAGAAGTCTTCGTCTCCAATCAAAGATTACAGATTCACCTGTGAAGGTTGCTCCTGTCAACCCAATGCCCAATCGAAAGGTTGATGTTGCACCAAAGGCCACAAAAAAGAGCAATGCCGCTCCTAAATCATCAAAACGCCGCCAAAGTGCATTCTACTCGCATTCTTCCAAGAAGCCACCATTGCCATCCTCCAGAAGGATTAAGAAGTCACCCAAAATCATTGAATTGACAAAAGGTGGTCACATGGAATTAGTGGATGCCTTGGAGAAATTTGCCCTTGATGCCATGGCTTGTGCACCGAAGGAAACAAAGGAGGTGACAGCCTTTAAAACTAGCAGCAGTTGCATTGGCCGATCTTCCGAAGTCAATGCCGATGATGCCTTTGCTCAAATTGAACGAACTGTAACAGATTCACCAGCCGATGATTCTCCAGCAGGCTCGGACAAGGAAAACAGTTCCATTGATGAAATCGATGCACCCAGCAGATGCGCTGGTAGACGTGATACCTTTGACCTATCCAGGAGGCGCAGACCAATTTTGGAAAATAAAGCTATTGGCGAGAAGAAAGACTCAAGCACTCCGGTGGACAGATCCTCAACGAATGCATCCAATGCAAAGAATTATAGTGGCGGCAGTAGTTCCTCTACCAACTCCAATTCGTCTTCTTGCGGCATCTTATTACCCCACAACAACCAATCCATTTGCAAACCAAATGCAGGAGAAAAAGATATTATTCGGAAAAACTTGTTTGAATCAGCGACATGTTCGTTTGAAATTGGCGGAAAGGAAGATACGAGTGGTAATACTGTGAAATCTGTGGGTCCTGCGGTCGATGATAGATTGCAAGTTGATAAGTTGAAGGACGAACCACATGGGCAAACTACACCTGAACTAAGGAAAAGTTTACAGAATTTATCAACTATTGCTATCGAAGACGGGATGAGGAGCTTGTTTCCTCAGTTCAAGGTCTACAATTATGTAAGTTGTGTGTGAATGATAGGCTTGTCTATGGATTGTTTTCTTACTCCAACTTGACTCTCACCGCGCACTATTTTTACGAATTTTTCTAGCCCTGTGTATCGGCGAGAATCTTTGCAGCCATGAGTACCAGCATGGTTTCAGAAGACTTTAATCCTCTCCTTCCACTCGTTTCATCATTAATCAATGCAGAGATTGTATCTTTGCAAAATAGGGATGAATATCGCGACGTTTATTTCATTAATAAAAAGGTGTGCTTCAGTGGATTTGACTATTCTTCAACAGTGCCAGCAGTAGATCGTGTGTCGGGCTCAAATGTGGATTTGAATTCCAATATTGAGGCTTTGGAAAAAGTATTGAAAGAAGCTCAAGTGCTCCCTAGACCTGTGTATTATTTGGATACTGCAATTCGTTGCCTTTCGGAAATGAGTTCGTGCAACGAGACGAGTGTCACATGCGCAAGGGTGAGTAGCTTACTACAAAACTATTGTGCTTACTTTTGCCTGGTATTAGATCTGACCTTTGTCGTCGTTTTCATGGAACACTCAATGTTCCTGCAGACCATGGTTGGATACTTTCCTAGTTCTAGATTTGAGAAAGCCATTAAGCATTATTTGTGTGAGTTGCAAGATATCAAGAGTTTCTTAGTATCGCAAATTGGAACACCATCACAAAATGCTACCCATAGCGGTCACACCGGAGTGAGGTATCGTCTGGGCGATTTCATTGGGAGGTCTGTCCGGTTTCACTTGAGACAGCTGCTGAATTCCATACCAGAAGACATGATACACCTCAATGTCATGGATTGCGAAGAACGCTGGGGCAGGGCAGTGGACGATTGGTCAATATCATCTGTATTTAATTTTTCACTGGAAAAAATTGACGAATTTTACTCCTCTTACAATCAGCTTTTTGAGGACGATGGACAGCAATTTGCACCTACATTTTTTTCCAGAAAAGCGTCAACACACGCAGTGGACTTGCCACGAAAAGAGTTTAAAAATATTTGTAGTGCTGATATGGAGGAAGTATTAGCGGATATCAAAGAGGCACGGTCTTTCTTATTTGGTGTGAGGGCGTGCAAGTTTGTTTACAACTTGCTGCAATGGCCGGGAGTGGCAAATCACATTGCAACTGCGGGAGGGTGGAGTTCTGTTGAATATATCGCATCGATCTTTCATGATTTGCAGCTTTACGAATGCGGCGACAATGCACACTTTGTGCTACTCAAGAATGTTCACGAGCTTGCTGCAACATTGGAGAAAGTAGTCAGTCGATGCGAGGAAACAGTGGAGGTTTGTGAAGAATTCATTCATAAATTGCGCAGGAAGTTGCAACCTCGTAAGTCTACATTACTGCATCGTTTTCTTTTTACACTGTCAACATATCTATTCCTAATGATGTATTCCGCCCGCCTATTACTTTTTGCGATGCAGGGAAGCGTGAAACCTCATTTTGTATGAAGGGCACTCCAACCTATGCTATCAGGATGTGCCTACACGGGGAGATGGAAGAAAATTTTCCTTTGATTAGAGAGTACTCCGCAGAAATATAAATCAATCCCAGTGTTTGGAAGATTAGACGGTGGCCAGTAAATATAATATTATTATGTGCGGATGATATCAGTGGAAGTCATGGCGATTAATTTAATCCGAGGAATAAGATGGGTCCGAGCATTATAACAAAAATGTCTGAATAGTCAATATGAGTGTCTTTTGATCTCCGCCAACGTCTCCCATAAAATAACTTGTGAATACCATTACTCTCAGCTCCAATATGAAGGAGATAATTAGGTTTGATTGTGTCGGACAATTGATGCATGTTATCCAATTGTTTCGTCGTTATCTTAGAGGAGCACGTAGAACTCAATGCACAAATATCTCGAAGCTAGATCAGGTGATCTTTTAACAACAACTTATTTAAAAATTTAATACCACCACATTTCACAATCATTGAAAATCCCAGCTCACCACCAGAGATATATTTGATCATCTGGCGGACGCGCCAAACGGCCGTAATCCTTTTGTGCTTGTTCCCAGCTGCGATGAAGAACAAAATTAGTATTAGTTTTGGCGGATGCCAGACGAAAGAGGATCGCAAAGATGACTCACCTGAATTCGAAACCACAATAGATGCAATCCATGTGATCACATCCATAGCCTTTAGATATGAGTATGCTGCAACAGGGGCACCTTGCCCAGCCATCATTGACTCCAATTTTGTCCTTTTTCATGTTTTCCAGGCAGCGCAAAGTAGCGTAGTCTGGCGATACTGTGTACGATATTTTGCAATTCCTGCAGCCATATTTACGATCTTTGTCAAACCTATTGATTTCTCTCGGGAAACTGCAATCGGGACAAAGAACAGTCCGCATTCCAGGAGTGCTTTCAATCTTGTGCAATGCGGTCATCTCGTGATGTTTCTTGAATTCAGCAGGTGTAGAGAAGAGTTGGTGTTTTTCCAATTGCGACGCTTTGACCCGCTCACCACAGAGAGGATGGAAACAAGAGAGTGGAAAGTTCTTGGTTGAACTTTGAGCATCTTTGACGTATATTCGGCGGAGACATTTGTGGCAAGCATGATCATGCCACCGGCACTTTTGAGAGAGGCAAATCACAGGCCTATCCTCGAAGCAAATGGCACATTCACCACAACGATAAGTCGGTACTTTTTGTGGTGTTTCATACTGCGGTAGTTGTAGTGCAATTTCATCAATGCACACAAAAATTCTGGGCCTATCATGTCTATCGACTATCTTATCACTTTTGTAAGAAGTCAGTGATTTATGGCTTGACCCTCCACGGGCCTGCTTTCGACTGACTTCCTTGTTGTGCTTCAGGTATCCTCTTGGCATGTTGATTTTTGCCAGGTTGCTTACAATCTACTTATGCTTTTGAGTACACTTGCGCAAAGTGCTTGCTTTTCAGGTTGCTTCGATTGAATTTATGAGCTATCCCAGTGTTTGCAAAAGATTATTTTTTATTTGTGAGTCGTGCACAGGAGCACGACCAGGACCAGGCTACCTGGGAGCGTCCAGTAGTACAATGCGGTGCAATACAATACTCACGTAGGATTTTGTGCCGAAAAATCGTGATTATGTCTACCACCTTCACGTTTGGAGCACATCTTCTCATATCAGAGGGTTCACGACTGCGACGAGCAGTGAGTTCGCGCAATATGGAGAGATCGGACAAACGGCAATTCATACATTACTCCAAGTCATCTCTCTAGAGAGAGTAACCACAGAAGAGTAACCAATGCGAGGAGATGAGCAATAAAGTGTGCACACCCGGCTTTTATTTATCTTTCCGTTTAATTTCAACGAGATCATGCAGATCTGGGTTGAATAGAAGGAGATTGAATTGAATTGCTATATCACGCACAATATCTTACGTTATTAGCGCCACATTATTTGATAGGGATTATCAAGTGAGGTGATATTCATGATTGATTTTAGTCAAGGCGGCTTTAGTATCAAAAGATATTTTCTCATTAGGATAATGTCCAGTTCTTTACAATAATCATCGACAGGGAGGTAGTTGGGTTAAAAAGTCTAATAATTTGATTTTGATTAAGCAAAAATGTCGCTCGATTATGGTCAACAAATATTTGCGTAGAGGACTTGTTGATTGATCATAAAATTAATCCAACCGCTCGTGACGATAAATCAATTTTTCGTTTTAGTTTATTTTGCATTTATGATAGCTTCGTATACCGTCACTGCTTGCTTGATTGCCTTCACATTATGCACACGCAAAATATTGCAAATTGCATCACCACCTTGCACATCATTATCATTACTACTCCTTTGTCGAATCACTGCCAGACAAGCAGCTATCGTCCCAAAATCCCTCTTGGCCGGATCCTCTTCCCCCGTAATCTTGCCAATGAATCCTTTACGACTCGGCCCAAACAAAAATGGTAAATTTCCGCACGATTGCCTCAATGCATCTACTCCCTTCAACAGCGATAAATTCCCTTGCGCAGTTTTCGCAAATCCTATACCAGGATCCACTATTTGAAGCCATCGTGGTATCCCCGCTGCTTCTGCAGCAAGAGATCGTTGCATTAATTCTGATACCACCCCCGATACTACACCATCATCACCATTGCGTTTGCCAGTACTGCGATTTTTATTGCTATAATCAGTATTTGACGCGGATTGCATTGTCTTTGGGTTACCCCTCATGTGCATTATAATCATTGGTACTCCCATGGATGCGACGCAAGAAAGCATTTTTGGATCGTGTGTGCCCCCAGAGATGTCATTGACAATATCTGCTCCTGCTTCGATTGCTGCTTTGGCGACGATTGAATTTCTTGTATCAATGGATATTGGAATATCCGACTCTGCATGTTGTAAAACACATGATTGATTTAATTATTTTTTCATGAATAATGTTGTGTTATAAACATTCATACAATCAACAAATTACGCACCTTGTCGAATACGTTGAATAACCGGCACGACTCTCTTCATCTCCTCCTCCAATCCCACCTCCTCTGCACCAGGACGTGTCGATTCACCACCAATATCAATTATACCCGCCCCATCCTTTTCCATTTGTAGTGCCGCTTGGAATGCTGCCTCTACTACTGCATCGTCGTCATCATCACTACTACCAGTTGCTAATGCTGTCGCCATTGCAGTAGTTGAAGTTGTAGATGCATTGGAGGAATTATATTTTCCACCATCGCTAAAGCTATCGGGAGTAACATTGAGTATCCCCATGATGATTGNCATGGATTGATTTAATATTGGATGAATGATTTGGCAGTTGTTGTTGTTGTTGTTGTTGTTGTTGGAACTAATTGTTGCGTCGTTGGCGGTTGTGTCTAGTATTGCATTATTTGTCGTGATTGCTGCATTTTCCAGGTCTGCCATGGGAGACAAGACAAATTCTCGTTCGGCCATTCGTGGATGTGGAATCTCCAAGTCCGCAGTGTGCATTATTAGAGAGGATGATGATGATACCATCGTTCTTGAACTGTTCGTGGGATTGCCGTGGCTAGCGCCGTCCTCCACTTGACCCTCTCCCAATGCCAATGATGTATTATTATGATTATCATCATCATCATCATCATCACCATCATCACCACCATTATGAAACAATAAAATATCCAAATCCACCACCCTCGGACCAAACCTGACATACCCCTCTCTCTCCCCATTAACATCCCTCCCCATTTCACTCTCCACCCGTTTCAATTCCCGTAATAATTCATGGGGCGATAACGTAGTTTCGATTTCAATGGCTCCATTTAAAAAGGAGGGTTGGTCGGTGACATACATGGGGGAGGTTATGCGGAGTTGGGACGTGCGTAGGATGCGAATTGTGTTGCTGGTAGCAGTGCTGTTGTTGTTGTTGTTATTGTTATTATTGTTGGATTTGGATAGGAGTGAGAGGGAGTTGGCAATATTTTCGTAGCGGTTGCCCATGTTGGATCCTACGGCTAGGTAGGCTTTGTGCCACTTTTGAGGATTGCTGCCATTTTCATTATTTGTTGTTTCGTGTAATGTTGCCGTTGTTGTGTTTGTTATTGTTGATGATGTTGATGCTGCTGCATCGGTTGAGAAATAAGTATGTGCATAATTCATATCTTGGCCACCACCTCCTCGAGGAAGCATGCAGCAGATATTTGGACTTTGAACAATGCCTTGCGCAAAGGATTCATAATTGCGATGCGAACCATATGCTGTTGCTGTTGGTGTGCATGGAATGGACGAACCAAATAATGGAACGGGTGCATCAAATAACGACGGAAGCGATCCGGACACTGCTCTGTCAAGGCATGCTCTTTTACTATCATGCCGGCAACGACTCTGGCCGTGATGACCGCGAGTGTAATGATGGCGATGATGATGTAAAGTATTTGCAACAGGAATGCATCTGACACCCCGCACGCTTCCCAGACTTGCGACGCCCACTCTTGCATTGGAATTGACAGTTGATTGGAGGAATAACGCGCGTTTTCCGATGATGGCTCGCCCTGCCTCGGCGAAGATGGCTAGTGCTCGGGCTAGCATGATGATGATGTTGTTATTGTTGTTATTGTTGTTAATGATTCGGTTGGTATCATCTGCCTATTTTTTGATGCGATCGGGAATAATAATTGAAATTTTATTATTTGTATTATCATCTCAGCAACATCACTTTCATCTTGTGCGTTGTGCTAGGTTGTGCTGCGTTGTGACAGGTTGTGACGACTGACGACAGTCGAGACAACCGACACAGAGTCAAAGATCCACGTGGAAGTGCTTCCGGTTTTTTGCCAAGAACAGATTTGAGATTTTTTGAGAATGCATGATGTCGTCCACCATCTATCATCGGGAATGCTTTCTCACAACATCATCGCAAAAAAAATTAAATAATAATCACACAACACATCATTTCAAAAACATCCTTCATTCCGGTGCAGGGTGCAGGCAGGATTCACAAACATTGAAATAAAAAAGACCTCACCATGGTTCTCTTATCTCCATCCTCCTCAACAACCGCTCTCGCAATAGGACGTCAATTTCTACAAAGAAATTCAAGCCTTTCAATCCAATCGCGCAATTCCTTCCCATGCATACTTCACTTCAGCACCAATGCCGCCACAGCAACCGCATCCAAACACGACGACAATAGTGCCTCAACAACTAACAGCACCACTACCGCAACCACCCACCGAAAACCCCGCGTCCTCATCCTAGGCTCCGGCTGGGGAGGCTTCACCCTCGCCCGCCGCCTCGACAAATCCCTCTACGACGTCCGCGTCATCTCTCCCGCCAACCACTTTCTCTTCACGCCCCTCCTCCCCTCCACCGCCGTTGGCACGCTCGAATTCCGAGCCATTCAAGAACCGGTCCGCACCATCCAAGGATTGGGGCATTATTATCAGGCAAAGGCGAGTGGGATCGATATGGAGAATCGGGTCGTGACGTGTGAGGATTTGTATAAGAAGACCAAGTTTGATGTTCCGTATGATTATTTGTGTGTCAGTGCGGGAAAAAAGAGTAATACGTTTAATACGCACAAGTGAGTTTAGTTAATGATTGTGAATGCAGTATCATGATAATGTTTTGTGAGATTTTATTTAACGAACAAGAGAATGTTCATTTGATGAAACTGTTTGGGATTTGAATCTGGATTTATTTGTATTTCTCAAATATCAACAGTTTGCACATTTCGAGTTATTCATTATTGTACTTAATATTTACTCATCATTTTTTCATTTTTTTTCTTATTTTTTTTCTGGTTTGATTCATCACTTGGAAACAAATCCTCATTCGTGTCTCTTGTTATTTTCGCTGGGCTTGCTTCTCGATTATGCTGGGGAAATTATTCACAATACGTCACTTTTGCCCATCCCTTTTGCGTTGATGCAAATCAAATCACACAAAACACACATCAATACACAAACAGCATCGAGCGGCTCGAAGGAGTAGTAGTCTTCTTCCTCAAACACCTACACCACGCCCGCCAAATCCGCAACCGCATCGTTGAATGCTTCGAACGCGCTTCTAATCCCACTATCCCCACTGTCCAACGCGATCGTCTCCTCTCTTTCATTGTCGTAGGAGGTGGTCCCACCTCTTGCGAATTTATGAGTGAATTACACGATTTTATCAACAAGGATGTGGCCAAATGGTATCCCGATCTGATGGATCATATCAAATTGACTTTGGTGGAGGCGGGTCCGGGGATTTTGGGATCGTTTGATCAGTCGTTGTCGGATTATTACTTGGAAAAGTTGAACGAGAAGAATATTGAGGTGAGGTTGAATACGGCGGTGGATGGGATTGATGAGAGGTATATCGAGGGAGAGCAGATTACTGTGGCGAGGTTTAAGGATGGATCAGAGGTTAATTTTGGTAAGAGAGAATGATTGTTTTGCTGAATGGATCTTTGGCAGTTCAGTTTGTTTTTTGTCACAATGAATCTACTATAGTTGCTGTCGACTGACAATGGAGTCCCAAATATACAAACATTTTTCTTTATTCCAAAGGAACCATGGTCTGGTCTGCAGGCCTCGCACCAGTCAAACTAATTTCCAACTCCAACCTAACCCTCGACCGCGATCGAGTCATTGTCGACGACTACCTCCGCGTCCCCGACACGCTAGGCCGAGTCTTTGCCATTGGAGACTGTGCCGCTTCAATGTCTGACAAACTGCCGCCCACCGCCACCGTTGCCGAACAGCAGGCTCTCTACTTGGGCGATTGTTTCAATAAATACTATTCCAAATTTGATGTTTTCGATGAGAAGAATAAGGATGTGGATTTACCATTACCAGGGGATGTGACTCCAGCTCTCATGCCTTGGAATGCACTCAGTTTCTTGAATAAGTTTCTGGTTAAGAGTTCTCCTCAATTTCAATTCAAAAATCGTGGTGCAATGGTGAGTCTGTTATTAATCCATGTGGCAGTATAACATGATTCTTAATTTTGTCTTTACCATTCTCACCTTTTCCTTTGGCTTTCTATGATTACAGGCAAGCATGGGTTTTGGAGGAGGAGTTACTGATTTGAAAAAGACAGATTTGCCTGGACCCAAAACAACCATGAGCGGTCGTGCAAGTTACTTGGTTTGGTCTTCCACCTATTTGACAAAACAGCTCTCAGTTCAGAATATGATTTTGATTCCCATGTATTGGTTTAAGGCGCTTGTGTTTGGGCGAGATATCAGCCGATTTTGATTGTTGAGGTTGGATTATTTCATGGCAGCACTTGTTTTTTGTTCATTTCTCATAAATATTTAATTATTTTGTTGTCGTATCAGCTGAGTGTTCTAATTGATTGTTGTTTCGCGCCATGTCATATGAAGACGAATAATTGTTGTTACACTGCATGCCTGCTCCACTGGTTACTAATTGTTGAGTTCACTATTCAGGAAAGCTCAGTATTATTTGTTGTTGTTCAATAACAGCCATGGTCTGCACACATTGTGTGTGAATTGCTGGGGTGCCAATGATGACAACGGGGCTGGCCGAGGACACAATGGTTTGGATTATGGAATGTGGATGGGCAGAGGACGATGGAATGGCACGGCCGATCGCCGACCGCCATCTATGAAACGTAGCCTCTTGCCCCCAAGCAGCCAGCAGATCACGCGTGGTTATCAGGAGTGCTCTTGTATTCGTTTGAAGGCAAAGTATACTTGTTTGATACAGCCGAAGACACTTCCAAGAATTCATCGTTTCTATGTAGCTATGTCATCATGTCGCTGTTGCTTTGTTCTACGATGTATGGATTTCTCTAGATGAAGATGTATCGTAGGTTTTTCTCTTCTTCTCGGTTTGATCGACAGCGGCAGTTCGATGGAGCGCCAATAACTCTGAAATCAAACAAATGACTACAGCGAATAGTGTGTTTTGCTGTGTACAGGGCCCATAACATCATAGGTAGCGGCAGTGTATTGCATTCTAGGAGAATCAAATACTGCTTCATAATAGTATGTCACACCGAGTCGTGGCGAGAGGGATCGATAGATACAGGCGTATGAGGCGACATCTTGGGTTCCGGCGTATGGTAATGCAGGAAGACCAACCGGTGTTACATACAATTTAGAGAGCATGAAAAAGGGGGCGGTGCGAAGGGAGTTGGGGACTATTTAATTGTGGAGATTCATCGTTCATGGTTCTGGGTTTTGCTTGTAGTGCGGTGACAAGTGATAATGATTATAGTTTAAAAAAACTTCTGCAAATTCAACGCCCGTATGGCTTAGTGGTAAAGCATTTCACTTGTAATGAAAAGATCCCCAGTT
>JALLAR010000852.1:0-12355 GCA_036939335.1 Conticribra guillardii
AGTTCGTTTCGCTTGTGCGGCGGTCTTTGTTTCTGGTTTCTTTGTCATGGTATGCAGTGAGTTGTTTGGTGGTCCCCGCAGCGCGCCGCAGCAAATAATAATGGTATGATTTAGTTTTTAAAGGGATTTCTTCCTCATCGGGATTTTTCCCTTCGCGAGGGAAAAATCTCTGTTTTTTTTGCCGATTTCCGGGATCAATTGTTCTGGCGCTGGAGTGAACCGAAAAAGAGTGGGGATAAAAAATAATATTCACAACGGCGGACAGACTCGAATTGATTTTTCGCTTCGCTTGAAATTTGAAATCTGATGAAATTACAACTCTCAAAATTGACTTCATTTAGGCGTGAACTTTGTACTTGGGACTTAGTACTATTTCAACGATATTCCCTCTCTGTGGAAAATATATTAAATCCTTCATACGTAAATCTTAGTACAATTCTACACTTTGCAGATTTTTCTTATCTCTTGTGCGTCAGTCTCGCATCGCTCGGGTCCCAGAGAGCAGCGCACCCAAACTTTCACTGGCTCTGGCGGGCACCTCGAACCTTGAATCTCCTCGAATTCACACGCACCTAGAGTAGAGAATTGCCTTCTCCGCAACGCACGACACCAGCTAGCTAGAGCACCATGTCCGCCCACCCTGCTTGAAAATAATGCTCACAAACATTGAAACAAACCCTTCATCAACCCAGCTGCGCCATTTTCGTTACACAAACCACCGCCATTTCTCTGCCTTGTGTCAACAGTGACTCAATTCATAGAAATTTGAGAGTGATTTGAGTGCTGCGCCCCTTGATTGCTTACGTTTTTGCTGGTTGAGATCAAACGATTTGTACCGTCAAATCCTCATCTCGCGTTCTCAGTTTTGTCAACCCAACACTGGAAGGTACTCTTAATTTTTACTCGGGTGTTCCATCCAATATCAATAAGCTGTAAACAATGAAATCATTACTTTGTATCGCTCTCCTTGCGAGCGCCGCCCCCTTCTACGCTGTTGCCCTCTCAACGACAAGCGGCAAAAATGCCATCCGTAGAACAATTCCGTTCTCTTCAGCACCGCACTTGGTGTTGAAATCCTCGACCACCGTGGAAACAGAGACAGCAAGCACAAATTTATCGCCCTTCTTGCAAGAAATGGTTGACGAACAACGTGAACTGCAGATGGACGTCGGAAAGGCAATGGATGTGCTAAGGAAGGATTATCCTTATTTCTTGAAGCGCGCTCCTGGTAAGTCGCATTGAGCAATTGCTGCAGTCATTGCCATATTCCGTGTGTATTGTGCAATTTGGCATCTCACGATTCTCGTCATTATCTTTCTCTGTTCTCTTCTTGCGTATCCCTCTAACAGATTACAGCATCTACCACGACTCCATCACAATCAAAGATTCCACCGGAGGAATCCAACTATCTAAACTATCTTCGTACAAGAAATCCTTTTCCGTTGTGCGTGCTATGCTTTCCCTCGTCTACGACACAGACCGCTCCGTCATCCAAAGCCGCATGGTCTACGATTCCACACGGACACAAATTCGCGTCTCCTTTAATGCCATGCTGGCACCCAAACTTGGTGGTAAACCTGTCCATGTGGACGGAATTTCCGTATATTCAATTGATTCAATAATAAGAGACGCTGATGGGAAGAGACGAGAACAAGGAGGAAAGATTATTGAGCATCGCATAGAAAAGATGGTGGTGAATGGGAAGACATTGGCACCTCCTTACTTTGGTGTTTTTGGATTTGAGCAGGGTGTTCACACGGGTGCATTGGTAGGCGCAGGTGCCTGGAGTTAAGCACTTTATTTTTATTTTGTTGGAGTGTAATAAATAGGGTATGAAGGTTGGTACCTACACGAAGCCCTTCTGTGCAACAATATTTATTGCCCAGTTACGGTGGAGGGATAGGAACATCTTCTCGTGGAATAACAATGTGATAAACTAAACTTTCATTAACATGTTACAATTTGCCCCACAACTATTTGGTTGAATGAATTTTCGTGATGGAGATTATTGTACAAACCAGATCTCACAGTTATTGGAATTGGCACTCAGGTGCTGACAATAAAAGCCTTGGGAATGTTTCTCAATCATGCCACTGTGCAACGCAAAGTAATGACTCATGATAAAACTTTCAAGTGATTAAGTTTAGACTATTGATTTTTTGCTTTAGGCAAAAAGCTTTCTACAATCAAAATGGATGAATAGTGTTAGTCCAAGTAACATGCATGCATTGAACAAAGTAGATATTGCTGCATCTCTTTTTGGTTTTGGGGCCATAACCCACAATAGCTAAAATGCCAAGCAAGAAGAATCTCTTGACCACTTTTCTTCTAATGTGGCTAAAATGTGGGGGCAAAAACATTATTCTTGGCTCATTGTGCTGAAGATGAACCTGTATCTGTACAAAGAGTATGTATGGTTTTGGTCTCTAAATAGAGAACATATTTGGTGTGTGGCCCAAATGGCATGCCAGCACATGGAAAACACTTTCTTGATGACTCTGTAAACTGTAACAACTATTCTTGAAAAGTGAACTACAACTACAATACTTAAAATATCTTTAAAATTGGCAACAAAGTTGTGTATGTTACAATGCAATGCAGATTCCTACTCATCTCAATGAGACGATTAATTTAATCGTCTAGCCTAAAATTGGATCATACATAAAAGAGGAGAAGGATGCACAAGGACTGGGACATCTTTTGCTACAGTGACATGATAAACTAACTTTTTGGATTATATTTAGTAATGGGGACATGTGGGGCAAATGTACAAAAGTACAGGCCTGAAGTAAGTAATTTTTTACCAGAACATTGTTTTACATTTCTAAAAATTGAAACTTGAAACAAAAAAACTGATTTGTCTCCCCGTACACCCCCAATACCAACTTGACATAACTAAGTAATCAACTTTTCAGTTTCCCACATTTGCCATTTGGCTTTAGAATTAGAAAGAAAATTGGAGGACTGAATGTCAATATGAACATGATTGATTTGCGCTATGCATCGGCACTTGGCAAAAAATCTCTGAAATACTAAAGATAATAAGAATTTAAACATGGATACACAGAAATAGAAATGATGACAAAAATATACTCCTACTCCTACCCATTTATTTTGTGTTTTGTTTATATTTTTATGTTTTTTCCTTTATTATCTATTATTAACCCTGCAGTATGGTATGGTCTAACAAAGAGATAAAATAATATTCTCAGAGGATGGAAGTCATGTTATTTTTTCATGTTTGAGATCAAAAGGAGGCGGTGGCCCACGCATTAAGCCTATGATTTGCCCATTTTACCCTCACGAATTGCTTGACTCGACAAGATGGATAGTTTTCACGTAGGAACTAATATTATGCATTGCCATTCTACAGAGAAACACGACGAATCATTGAGAACAAAAAAAGAGCTGCTCACGACGACCCCCAGCGACGACGGCGGCAACAAACAGATCAAACATTGATCCAAAGGAAAACAATAACATCACCATGTCCTCCCTCCTATCCGCCACAGCTGCAGTCCAATCCCGAAACGGCAAAACATGCCTGCCAGTTCACACCTCTGAGGGTGGTTCCACCATCCCCGTTTGTTTCGATGGCCAAAACCTCTCCATGGGTAACGGCAGCGGCCCTACCGCCTCCTTCCACGACGATGGCGGAATCGACCACGGCATCACCCAAGCACCATGGGAAAGACGATTCAGTCCTTACGACTTCAATGGTGGAACTACACTTGCTATTAGTGGCAAGGATTATGCAGTCGTGGCAGCGGATACAAGGCTTAGTTCGGGTTATGAAATTTTGAGTCGGAATGTTGGCAAATTGCATCCCTTAACAGAGAAGTGTGTTTTGGGTAGTGCGGGATGTAAGACAGATATTGACCAGTTGAGAAGTGTTCTTGATATCAACATGAGGGTGAGTGCAGGTGGATTTTTTTTCCTTTATTGAGGGGTTTCTTTTTTTTCTGGTTGTTTTTTTAACTTGAGCAATATCTTCATTTTTGTCTCAGGTCTACGCACACAATCACCGAAAGCCAATGGCCACCCCCTCCGTCGCACAAATGCTCGGCAACACCCTCTACTACAAACGCTTTTTCCCCTACTACTCCTTCAATGTCCTCGCAGGAGTCGACTCCGAGGGCAAGGGCGCCGTCTATTCCTACGATGCCATCGGCTCCTTCGAACGCACCCCCTTCTCCGCCTCGGGATCCGGTCAAAGTTTCCTCATTCCGTTAATGGACAATGTCATTTCGCATAAGAATCGATTAGATGAAAAGAGGGATTTGAGTGCTGAAGAGGTTGTGGAGATTGTGAAGGATGCGTTTTTGACGGCGGGTGAGAGGGATATTTACACTGGTGATGCCGTGGAGATTATGATTATCACGGCAGACGGGATTAAGACGGAATCTTTCCAGCTCAAAGCAGATTAGATTGCCAAAGATTCTTTTCGTGGTATTTAGATGTGATGTAATTGATTCATATTGGGGAGGGAATTGAGTAAAATTTCCGTGGGTGGATTATGTATTATGGCATGAGTTGAATACAATGACCTTTTAGAAATTTTCAACCCAAAGAACGGACAGTTTTTAACTTTATCTTGGCTTAGATGTTACGAATATTGGGATAAATTGTCTAGTTTTTGCAAATTTATTTTGAAACGTAAATCTTTTTGGACATAGTTGTACTTCGACTGTGAAGTTTATTAACAAGTTTGTTCTGGGGAATAATTAGCCAATTTTACACAAATTATTTCATTGCTTTTGAGACAAAAATTGACTTGAGCTTTCGCATGATAAGACATATTTTTGAGCAAGCAAAAAAGCTTCGCTGGAAATCTGTTTTTTACCTCTTTGCTTTTCATTTTTGTTATTATTCTGCCATGTGAACCTCTTGATATGTACTGTCTTTTTGTGCTTTCTTATTTAAAGGGATCTGCAAGTAAAATGAGTGATGCCTTTTAGCAGCAAGAAAACATAATCAAATTGTTTTTAGTGTGCTTGGGTCCAAACAACTAAACAAAAATATATTTCATTAAGAATATCATCTGAGTTGAATCAATAACCAAAAATCAATAACGCCAAAAAGTTTACAGTTTGTGCATTTCATTCTCAAATGCATGCACAAAGCAAAAGTGGGGTTAAAATAAATCAAATAGTTTCAATAACATGGGAGAAGTAGTTGTGAGTGGAATAATTAGAACTGTTCAAATAATCTTGTGTCTTGTGGTTCTTCAACTTTTCTTTTTGCTGATTTCTGAGGAGTAACCATTGCACTTCAGAACCAAAAATAGTATTTCTCATAGTTGAGCTGTTTCTCAAGAGAGCACTTTTCTTCAAACTGCCCAACCCACTATGACGTTAATTTCGAAAAAATGCCGAAAAAATTTCAACTTTTATGTTCTATTACAATTCCTCTCTGAAAAACTTACAATTAATTGATAAATTTGTGGGAATAATGGGGTAATTTTGGGTGTCACTGGTCCATCTTATGACAAACCATGATACTTTTCAATAGATGCAAATTTATCACAGAAAAGATACATGGTATTTTCCTTTTACATCATAAATGTATGCATGACAAATCTGTTCTACTTTTTTCTGACCTCGAAAAGATCTGCCACTGACTGCAAATCTTCCGCTGAGAAGCTTTTATTTGTCTTTGGCAAACCACCTTGCACTGAATCATCGTCTTTGTCATTTGCTTGAAACATCATGTCCAACGGCATATCCCCGCCAAGCAGCACAGGCATGGGTGGAGACTCATACTTCATACCAAGTTTCTTTGTTACTTCTAGACAAAAACTGGAGAGATCGGCTTTGCTTTGTAGGATGGGACCTTTTAGAAGTAGGGAAACCATAATTTTTAATGAGCTGCGAGATAAACGGCTGAATCTTAATCAATGGCTAATTTTTCTTGCTAAACTTACCAATATTTTGCCAAGATTCGCGGTGTTGACAGATGATTTTGTATTCAACATAACCAAAATCGGCTTCGACCCTAGTAGCACGGAAGCCTGCTAGGGCGATCCATTCTCTGGGCCGTGCCTTCACAAAGTTCTCAACAGCTGTACGAAATACTGTAATCTTGTTAAAAGGGGTTTCGAGCCCAAATTTAATAAGTACCGATACTAGTTGTGAAAGGCGAAATGACAGTTCGAGTTAGACATAAATAAACAAATAAACGCAGTAGTATGGTGAAAATGACATGATCGACCTCACCAAATGCCTTTGGTGACCGGTTCGCGTTGATGATTCTTAGCAATGCAAGCGAACCATTAGAACTGTGGAATGGCATTGATTAGAAATGTGAAAAATGTCAGACTTGACGATAGAACTGTGCAATACATAGAGATCGACATATTATCCTAGACTTACTAAGTGGCAACTTCATTGGTTGTGGCAAACCGAACAGTGGTTGAAAACAAAGTCACTCGATCAACAAACCACGTGGAAGATCCATTGGGGTTTGTATCATTTCTTGGATTTGATGTTGCAATTCTATCTCCAATGTCATACGGACGTCTAACGAAAATTAAGAGGAGTCCCTGTGTCATGATTGAGGCAAGGGTATGGCATGATGTGAGTGATTCAAAATTCACCTTTCATTAGCATAGCAAAAACACATGATGTCTCACCTCAAAATAATTTGATGCAGCTGATCCGAATAGGAATGAAAATCCAAGGAAGAAAGTGTTGAAGGATAGAAATACCGTCCAGATATTGATCCCCAAAATTGTAATAGAAATAATGGCAAGAAAGAAATAGAAAAACCAATTCATGATTCGCTCAAAAGCACAATCGATTTGGGCTGAAATGGTGAAGATGAAAATGAGATCGATGTGTATGATGTCATGATGCACTATTAAGAAAGGTTTCAGCGCTTGAGATGACTTACCTGAATTGGCAATACTAGCACGGAGCAATCTCAGCTGCTTATACACTGTATCTATAGACTTGACAAAATCAAGCTTGGTCAACTAGTAATATAAAGATGTATTTGAGAATTAAAGTGAGTATTTGAAGCACAAGTCAAACTCAAAAACTTTGATGATCTCTTACCGTTCCCTCGCGGTCTGGGCGGAACAACCGTATAAGTGACTTCATTTTGGCATCCACCAATTGACCCATTTCATCCGTGGCGAGTACCGCGAATACAGAAAATGGAAGTGCGGAGGCACTATCAGTAGTCAGAATTAATCGGTCAAAAACCTTTTGTGATGACTCCACACACAGTTCTCGCGTTTTAGCACTAAAGAAGAGGTTAATAACAAGAAGGTAAATAGATAATATAAGACAATCGTTCAGGCAATAGTCTGAAAGAACTGGGACAAAATGTACTCACGGTCCAAATGCGTGGGAGAAAGGGTACCTGTCGTCCATGTAAGATACTGCTTTGCGGAATTGCAGTAAGTCTTGCACAGATGCTTTGGACTTTAGAAGTCAAATATTGATGCAATTATCAGTGTTAAAAGGAAGGTATTGAATAGTAACATGTAGAGAGGATTGAGAGCAAATATGAGCACTTACATTCTTTCCCACAGTAAGTTCTGGTTCTTCCCACTCTGAGAGAAGATTCAATAACTTTGAACTTGTGGTAGAAGATTCCCCTCCTCCTCTAGCTTCGTCATCTGATGTATCGGGAACAGAGTAATGTCTATTCGCAGAACGAGAATTTTGTCCAGGCGAACTCCCAGAGGTTCCTGCACTTGAGTTGCGTTGTAATCCCGCAGGGAAAACTGGAGAGTTACCGGGAGAGGATGTCATTGGTGGTGGTGGAGGGGGTGCGGCAGGTGCCCTTTTAACGCCAGTGCCGCCAGTGGGTTCTAAAACTTTGCGCTTGGGTCTGTTGGGAGATTCCAGACTGCTCGTTTCGTCATTCCTTACAAAGTCACGAAAGCGCACTAATTTTTCGTCATTAATATCTTCGTCCAGGGGTGATAGCGGACCTTGAAACATTGCATTCTTGTTTTCAATATCTTTTGCAAGATTTGCAACCTCCCCAATCAAAATCATTTTTGCCATGAGCTTTTCCAACTCATCTCCAAAGTGATAAACAGTTCGCCTCCCTAAATAAAGAGCGAGCATTAATCTCTTGAGCGACACAGTCACTCCAATAAAGATCATGGCAGCCAACAACCGCAAGTAAATTGGATCATCAGTAATACCCTCCACAGGATTGTCCGCATTAAATACATCCAACTTATTCTGCCAAAACAACCAATGCTTTGCAAATGGTTTCCCTCCATACAGAAAGCAAAAGTCCAAAACTGCCCAAAAGCACGTAATGTATGGCCATCCCTTACTTTGAATAAATGCCAATGATACATAGGGTCCTACCGCCATATTAAAGAGTGAACTCCGCAACGCCATAATTTCAATCCAAAATATCTCTCCGATTCGAGTGAATTCAAAAATGAGCGCTTGCCGCACCCCGAGAAAAAGTATCCACCAACTCCAAGAAGTATTCGAATTTCCCGCCATGGGATTTTCGAACATGTAAAATAGTATGTTTGCCACAGCCAAACAGGGGAATATGATAAAGAATAACATGTACGATACTTGCTTTTTCATCACGGGTAATTTTGGAGCAATCAATTGATCCCATTCGAAGCGAAGTTTTCTATACCAATGCTTATGCTTGGGTCCATCGGCTTTATGGAGTGCTTCGATGAGTTTGTCACTGTACGATTCAGGTTCGGCACCCAGGGCTCCAGCGCCTACATCCGATGGTCCATCATCAGTGCTACTAAATGAGGATCGTCGGCTGCTACGTCTAGAAAATGTCCTTCCTTTTTGGAGGAAGCGGAGACGATTGGCCAGGGTGGCAGTATTGTTGGTTTGCATAGTCGCATTTGCAGCATCTCCACTGGTGACGTTTGTGGCAATGGTTCGTGATTCCTCTTCTCCACCATCGTCCAAATTGATTTCTCGCCCAAGCTGACTCTCACCATGATCACTGGTAGAGTCCATCACTCCCTTCCCTGCAGTGTTTACTTCCGCATAAATATCCGTGGTCAAATTGGAAATTGGTCTTGCAGGAGAATGATCCACGGTCACTGAAATTCCGCTCATGGTCCTTCTATTTTTTTCGGTGCGCACGGCATCTTCTTTCAATTTGCCAATGGCACCTCCAACATTTTTCATGATTAATGCCGAATCATCGGGAACACTCTGTAAATATTCACTCCCTCCTCTTCCAGACATTCCCCTCTGATGATTCCCTTGTATCATTCCCCTCTCTTGCCTATTCTCCGCCTGCTTCACTGGAGAAGAAGTCTCGCTCTCACTCCCAACGGAAGTACTGTCATACTTGTATTGCGCTTGAATATTCTGCAAATGCACTCTCTGTAGAAAGGAATCTTTGCGAATGTGTGCAGATCCTGCCCAGTCTCCTCCTTCTCGGGGTGAGCTGCTGTTGCTGTTGTTGCTGTTGTTGCTATTGTTATTGTTGTTATTGTTATTATTAGTATTGGGAGATCCGCTGCTCGACGAGGCACTATGTTTATGGGCACTCATCGACGGAGGAGGAGGAGGAGGCGGCGGCGGACGCACCCCCGTCGCCGCTTCAAACGCCGCCGCCGCCACTGCACTATCATCTTCCTCATCCTCCGAATAATCCTCCATCCCCACCTCCCCGCTTTGATTATCGGCAACATCATCGTCAATGCCTTCCCCCAATAATTGTGAGGAGGCAAAGTTGCTATTGATATTGTTATTATTGCCAGCATTGTTAGCATTGTTGTTATTATTGTTGTTGTTGCTGGCATCATTATTGTCCAATGCATCTTCCGATTCGAGAGCGGCAAGTATATGTGTGGTGGCTTCATTTTCGAATTGGGAGGAAATGATTTGGTCGAGGGAGTAGTTTCTGGGGGCTGCTGCTTTGGGAGGTGTTTTTTGCTGTTGTGTTTTGGAGGTGGATCTTGTCATGGGAGGGGGTTTGCTTGGTCCCTTGTTATTGTTGTTGTTGTTGTTGTTGTTTTTGTTTCTAATGGATGATTTTAACTGCTGCTGCTGCTGCTGTTGTTGTGAGGAAGGAGACCCCGAAGACGAAGCGGCAACTACCAAATCGTCTGCAAATCCTACGGATCTTCCTCGTCGTGAAATGGGGGCGGGTCTGGATCCAACTCCTCCTCCTGACGATGGTGGAGGTTTTCCAGTGGTGGTTACCGCCCTGTTGAGTAAGTTGGATGGTTTTGAGGGTGGTGGTTTGGCAGGTGGTTCTGCTTTGGTTGTGGTTGGGGCTGCTGCTGCTTTTGTGGCTGTTTTTATGTGGTCATCAATGGTGTCTATTGCAGACAAATGCTTGGCTGCCACAGGTGGTGCCGCCGTGGCCATGTTGGTGTCGCCAGTCATTGTGCTCGTCGTGGAGGCGGCTGTGTAGGATGATGTAAAGGACGAGGGAGGGGGCGGCGGAGGAGGAGGTCCCGCTTTCTGAGATGACGGAATTGCTGCTGGCATTGATCCTGGTGGAGGTGGCATTGCTGATGGTTGAAATGAAGGAGGACGCGGTGGTGAAGGAGAGGGTAATAAAAAGGAAGCAGCGGATTGGTAGGATTCATCGTCGTCGCCTTCCGAGACGGAGGATATGGCGTGTTTTAGGGGAATTTGATTGTTGTTCGACATGATGGATTAATGATGATGATGATGATGTGGGAAGAACTATTGTTAGGATCGATCTTTAAACATGATATCCTCTTCGTTTAGATGGTGGAATAGAATATTTTGAAGAGCGGTGCTTCTTCGAGTCAATCAAAAGTTCTCAAGATCTCAACAACTATCTAGATAACTCTTACTTGGCAAAGATGATGCTCAATCTTCGAGATCTACCATATTATCAACATCGTCGAAGAAGAAGAACGTGCCGTGGTCGTCGCGTCGGAACTTTTGAGTCGGTTTTTTATGTCGTGGATCGTGTTGGAGGGCTAGGTAGTATTGTACCATATCGTATTATCACACATCGCACATGCTCTCGTTGGAGGGAGAGTGTAGTACGATACTATGGTAGTATGTAGTATTAGAAAATATCTCGCGCGCGCCGTCATTGGCCTCTTTTTGCTTTCTGCATGCATTCCTCATCCCTCTGTGTACAATCATACGATACTGTATAATTGTATTAGTAACATACTATACTTCTTTATGTACAAACATAGTACTCCATCCAGTCCATCCAGTCCATCAATGTCTTGTGTGCACAAAATGAAACTTCAAAAACATGGCGCGGGATGGCGGGAGCTAATTGACTCGACTCAAATTATTATTTGACGTGGGTTGGCTACATAGTGAATAGTGGCCAACTTTTGTCACTATTATTTTTGGTGTCACTATGATGTATCCCTTTACTAGTGATTAAGTCTAACTATAGTTAGACTTGGCAAAAAAATGCTCCTTTGCCTTTGAGTTTTCAACTGGAAAAAACTTTTTTTCTACGAAAGTCCTACTCTACTACATATGTAGGATCAAACGAAAGCTGAGGAGTCAATTTTACATCGGAATAAGAGGTCAAGAAGTCACTTCAAATGAGACATACAAAAAAGACATGTGGCTGAAAAACACTTCTGAATTCGGATTTCATGACCCCCGGTTAGACTTATTTTCATTTATGTACGAAATTGTACTTTTTGATACACTTGGTAATATCTCTACAGGTACCTACGGTGCTCAAAAAGTATTTAAAAAAGTACGTCTAATAAATTTACCAACTATCGATAGGGGGTCCAGCCCAATCTGTCACGAGTCAGTCTCGTGCGAAAAAAACTCAGGGCAGTTTTTTGGCTGTGAGGAGGTGGCATGGCCATGGCCAAATGAATTGTTGCCGAAAAAAACATGAAAAACGAATGTTCGGCCAATGACCAAAAAGATCAATTTGACAACAACAAAATCCGTGCTCTGCCCTGCCACCCCCTCACTTGGCAATGCTTAACTCTAGCAAACCATCCACTCTGGTGCAGTTCCGAGTGCACGGGTAGATTCCTTATGTTCTTGGGAACCTACCCGTGCACTTGGAGCTAGCATTGCTTGGACGCTCGCCAAATAATATAAGGCGTCACGGCAAATGCAACGAGCCCCAACGACCATATTTTTTTATTGTTGTATCGTCGTCGCATCCCATTGACCTCAATTGAAGAGGGGAGCCACTCCAAAGACTGCCGACCATCATTGGAGGATAGGGTGACCATCTGTGGTGCCACCTCCTTCTATCTCCCTCGTGCGGCTTCATTCGTTTTGTCTCACAAACCGTTGGCCTCGCACCGTCCGCATCATCATCATCTTCGTTGTCATGCATGCGCATTGCACCATCCCACAGTCCTAGGGCAGGATGGTAGGGGAAGATAGTGGTACTCCTCATTTGGTTATCA
>JALLAR010000853.1:0-12354 GCA_036939335.1 Conticribra guillardii
TTTGGGCATTATTTTGATTATTCTACCGCAAAAAAAAAGACGCCCCAAAGACGCCACTAGGCAGGTATGGGTTAATTATTGCGAGAGAATCATAATTATGTCACACGTCACACGTAACTTGACGCATGTCATGTCATAATTCATAATATCTCTTGAAGTATCATCAACGCCAGAAGCAACATTCGAATCTAATCTAATCCTTTATGCAGTATTTGCAGATACAATATTATGTCTTGATTCTCACCACATCATATGTACCATAATACTACTATCTACAGACTACGACTAAAGTACATCTAATATTATTTTATGTTGTAGTTTTGAAATGAGATGCTTCTGACTTCTGAAGTCCCGTGTCAGGCAGGATGGAGTCTGTCCTTGGCATGTCTCCATTGCTGTACATCAATCTGGTACTGGTGACGTAGTAGAGAAGTATCGTGTGCTTTGTTACATAGACGACAGGCCAAATGAAAAATAATGGGATTGGTTGGGCGGGATATTTACATTACTCTTGGATACATCATTAGCATATTGAATGTCTCCGAACAAAATGTCCTTCAACTTCAATAGTGACTTTTAGGGCTTAAGCGTTTATCCCTTCTCCACAAGTCCACATATGTACCCTCTATGCATTTCTTGCTACTATCAAACAATCATTTCCTATTATAGCCGATACAACCCAGGTGACTAAAACAATTTAGTAAGGGTCAGTTGGGGTCACTCTACATAGATGTCAGAATAGAATCTTCTGTCGCCTTCTCTGCCATTCTCGCATAATCAATAATCAATCCCTTTCCGTTCGTAAAAGAGAACAAAATTATTAGTGTCCCGGAAGATCCCAGATCCCAGATCTGTGGGTTCCAGATTGTATTTTTATTGTACTCCAACTAGAGAAACACTCCAAACGCGACAGACCTTACTAGCGGGCGGAGTTGTCCTGTTCTAAAATCTCAGCCGAGGACCCCCGTCATGACAATTAAGTTGCTGCAAGGCAGAGAAAATAATATTTTCCATCACAGCTATGAAATAATAATATCAGTAGTACCATACAGTCAACATACAGTCAATTAGTGGAGCTGTGATCAGAGAAACGGTGGCGACGCAATGCGCTGACCGCTGACTCGTCAATAGAAATACTTTTGTCGGTAAGTTTGGATTTATTCGTGCCAATGACAATGATTGGGTGCGGGGGGCTGTTCTTGTGGAACATTCGTTCGTTTTCGTTGTTCAATTCATCTCAAGATCGTCTTAAAAGGGGGTTGAAAGGCCGCCTTCGTTCTCGCGGTGTCGATATCTGTTTTCATTTTGTGGTGATTGTTGTGTTTTATTTTGTTGGTTCTGGTTGATTGTTGAGTTCTTTTATTCAAGTTTCCGAATTGGAGTGTTTACAAAAGTAAATCATATTGAAACATGATCTTGTATCTTGTGACTGATCTCGTTCTCGTTATCATTCTCGTTCTCTCTTTCTTTCATTATTAATCGATTCCTGATTGTAGAGGTGATAAAGCTAGAAAGAAGCTCTACTTCACCAGCCCGAAACCAAATGATCGTCTGTAGTAGACATAATAACTACAAATTACCCTCTAACGACATGAATGCTCCCAGTGCAGGCGGGGGAGTAGGACGAGGAGGCGTCGACACAATGAATGGCGCGTCTCAACAAACTCAAACTCAAACACAGCAGCAGTCAAATAATCCATCCGCTCTGAATGGCGCATACTGGGGAAAAAGCAGTATGAGCATCGGTAGCATGAGCCACGGAAGCAACAACAACAATGCAACGCAAAATTTCTCAAATGACATCGCCAAGAATAACTTTAGCAATAATAGCGCTCACAGCGGGTTGAGCAACAGTGTCCGCAGTGGCATGAGTGGATCAATCAATGTCAACACGAGAGATTCCAACAGCTATGCGAGTAATCCTAGCATTGCCAATAGCATTACCAATAGTGCTGGAAGCGGTGGTGCCATTCGCAATACCAGTTATTTTCCCAAAAAGAATATAAAGAACGCTGTGGCGCCTAGTCATAATCAGAGCCATTCTTCTCCAACTCCCCATTTGAATAAACCTACAATCGCATCTGACACTCAGATGCAACAGTTGATGCAACAGTTTAAATTGCAATCGGGGATTCCAGGTGGTGGCAGGGCGGGTATGGGATCTTCTCCTGGAAATAATGGAATTGCCAATCCGCAAATCAGAACCAACAACGCAGCAGGGTTGACAATGGGGATGGGAATGGTTGGAGGTGCAAGGACTGCACCATCGACTGCCGTTGGGATTTCTGCAGGACTCGTGGGACGAATTCCCATGGGAGCTACCGCTGGTTTGACCGGAAAAATGACCATGGGCACAACAGCCACAGGAAAGCACAGTATGATGAATGCAGCGACCTCTCGTCCTGGTCTGAGCGTATCCAAACCATCACCGCTCATGATGAAAATGTATGAAAAGGCGGGTGCTAACTCGATTTCCTCAACTTCTGAGGTGCCAACTTCAAGACCATTACTTCATCATCAATCATCCAGCTTATCATCTTCTAATGCCCCTCATGCTACTCTCACACAGTCCTCAATAAAAAATGCTGCAATCCCCCCATCGTCTCTTCAATTGCAACATCATATCATAAATAATCCTCCTATCAATAATGCCCGCTTTTGGGCACCTCAATCGTCCCTTTCAAAACAACGAGCTCCTTCAAATGCCTTTGTCTCGGGTTGGGGAAGTGCAACTATTTCCGGCAGCGGTAGCACTGCTCCCTTGACAAGTTCCACTGTGACACCTGCAGCTGAATCACTACCGATTTCTGGAATTCATCAACAGCAACAGCAACAGCAACAGCAACATTTAGAACACAACCAACGACCAACAAATACCATATCCGCCGAAAAAGATCCATGCACCAATAGCAATACATCAGGTTCAGGAGCCAGTGGCAATAGAGGTGGTTTGAATGGAGCACTTGAATTCGATCGTGATTGGAAACCGTCAAGTATTTATGTCAATGAACAAATAGACGATCATTCATTGGCAAGCGGCAGTATTTCACATCAATCAATGGCGAGTTCCAATAAAAATATTTCTCGTCTCTCCGAAAGGATTATCTCAGGTTTGACCATGTCGGGCAATTCAGACATGTTTACGCGAAATGCCGAGTGGTGCCGTGACGGAATTGGGGACGTTGACGATAATGGGGTAACTAAGACGACAATTGCTTTGGAATCCCTTCCAAAGCTACCCAGGAAAGAAGATCATGCAGCACAACAAGATGGAAGCGATTGCATATCAAATGGAGTATCACACAAATCTTCAACCAGCCTTGATCGCAAGAATTCACTATTGGGTTCGCTTCTCATCCCCGGAGCAATACAGAATGCTGCCTGGAGAGAAGTTGTGGAAGAGGGGGAAGAAAGCACAGCCTATAGCCCTTCCCAATCAGCTGCAAGTCTTTCCAGAAAACGCCCATTATCTGCAACATCGCGAAACGCATCGTGGAACGATGGTAATAATCATCCTACAGCCGCTAATGCAAACAATGATCTTGACAGAAAACCATCCAGTATATACCTCAAACACAACATCGATGACAACTTGTTGGCGAGTGTTAGCTATTCTCAACAATCTTTGACAAGCTCGGATAAAAACTTTCACATCATTTCAGGTAGAAAAATATCTGGATTGTCTATGTCAGGCAGTTCAGATCATTTTACGCAAAATGCCGAGTGGTGTCATGATAATATTGCCGTTCAGAGGGAAAATGACGTCAATGCAAGGACCCTTGTTTCGAATCCATTAGAGAATGCATTCAATAGAGAAGAACAACAAACAATAGAAGAGGACCGTAGCGAATGCCAATCGACTGTCAAATCAGGAAAAAGTGTAAAATCAGGAAAAAGCGCATCGAGCCTGGAACGAAAGAATGATCTCTTGGGTTCAATGCTAATCCCAGCTGGGGACATTCAAAATGCTGCCTGGTGTGAAGTTGTAGAAGAGGGGGAAGAGAGTTCGACCTGCAGTCATTCCCAATCAGCATCCAGTCATTCTAGGAAACGCCCGTTGCCGCCAACAGTTCAATCGTATGCTAATTACAATGCAATAGGGCTCAATGCTCCTTCCGCGTCAGCATCTATGTCTAACATAGGTCACAGGAACCACTCATTTCTAAGAGGGAGGAAGCAACCTTCAAATTCTAACCTTGAAAATGCCACCTGGGATCGTCAACGTAATTCTCTCACAAATCTCGTCAGAGTCCCATCATTTAGAAAAGCATCCAATACCAACCTGCAAAATGCAGCATTTATGTCTAATATCAATGAACATGAGCAAGGTGTCGATAGCCACTCGTTGACAGGTACTTCTCGTCCATCGTTGAACAATCTTCTGAGAAAACCATCTTTGCTTGTTCGAAAGTCGAATACAAATAATTCACAAAATGCTGAATGGGGCAATGAACAACACGAAGGCGAAGAAAATCACCCCATGTCAAGTACTTCTCGCTCATCTCTCACCAGCTTTGCAAAGAAACCTTCGTTTTTGGGTCGTAAGACATCCAATGTGAAGGTACAAAATGCAACATTCCCTGACAATCATGAGCAACACCACCCCATGGCCCAAGCCTCGAGGCCATCTTTGACAAATCTTGTCAGAAAGCCGTCGCTATTGCGAGAACGGAAATCTAGTGGCCATCTGCAAAACGAGACATTCAACATTGATAGCACTGATATGCAACTGCAGCAGGAGAATCAGCAAATGCAACAGAGTACCTTGTCATCAGCCAATCTGAATAAGTTTGAGGATCGGCCAAATGAAGTATCTAGCGCATCGGCTCACTTGGTAAAACGCTCTTCATTCAATATTCTCCGAGGTTCATTTAAGAAGGACTCTTCAGCAAATCTGAATGATTGCGACAAAAAGAAGAGTTCAACTTCTGGTGCAGATGTTGGCATGGCAACGCACCATTCGTTCACTCTCAATCGCAAATCAGAGCCAAGGACCAGCAAGCCGAGTGCCCTTTCTGATGGACATGGTTCAACTTTGAAGCGGAGTTCCACCATGACTCATAGGTGTTCATCATTTCTTGACGATAGCGAGTTTGAAAGGGAAAAGGCCGTTGATAATAGTCACAGATCAGTAGGTTGCTGCCATCCAAAACTTGCTAAGCTGCCATCGAACTCTTCCTTTACTAGTAAAAAACATTCTTTTGATTTCAGAAATTTTGGCAAGAATGAGAGAAAAAATGGTAAGAACGAAGAATGGACAGATGAAGAAATTGATGAACACTTTGAGAAAGCTCTTAGAGAGGCTACATCGTCACTTGGCGTAGCCATTCCGCCACCTAATGTGAGAAGATCATCGCTGCGCCGGAGTTTCAGTCGAAACCCGCATACCAGAAGTATTACTCGACGTCATACATCAGATCTCACACAGGGAGAAGAGACCACTGGGAAAAATTCTGCGACTCGTTGCAGACGGAAAAGTTCTATGTGGAGGCGGGGATCTGATGATGGCCCATCTGAAACAAATCAATCTCATGGGGCATCTGTAACGCCATCTCCTCCTGATTCTCGTCGAACAAGTAATGTCGACAGCGAGGGAGTGAAATCGCCACATATTAGTGAAAAGAAGGCGCGTCGTCGTTTTACAATACTTTCCAGAAGGAAATCGTCTAGGCGTCGGTCATCAAGCGGAGTATCCACCGCCGCTGTGATTTTTAGACGACGACGATCTAATGATTCTAGCCACTCCTCCAAAGAAGATGCAGCTGATGAATTGCTAACATCCAATAACAGTTTTGATGTGCACGACTCCATTCAGCACTATGTGAAAGAGCATGACTGGGATAAAGTACGAGAGTTTCTTTCACTGAATTCTAGGAAGAAACTTAGGTGGCAAAGTGCCCAAGACAACTCTTGCCGCACAGTGTCAAATCAGGGCAACATCTTCCATTTGCTTTGCACTCACCGAGCTCCACACGATATTCTGGAACAGTTGTTGGTATTCGTGCACAGGTCAGAAAGAGCATCACATACACATCCATCTACTCGGACTATCACGACAACCCAACTTTCTTCTCATCAATCTGAGGATGCCCCAACCGGATGTCTAAGTGTCATTCAAGCCAAGATCCCCTCCTGGGTAGAAGTTCTGGAAGAACGAGATCAATATCAGCGCACTCCATTACATGTAGCAGCAGCATCTGGCTGTTCTTTGGAAGCATTGTGTGCACTCGTCCATGCACATCCACCAGTGGCATCAATGTGTGACGGAGAAGGCCGTAGCCCATTGTTACTAGCTGTGATGTGGTACTTTGATCCTACTGCGCTGAGTTCCGAAGAAGTTGACATGTCATTACGATTCTCAACCGAGCTTTCGACATTATTGGAGATAATCCGACTTTTCAAATCAACCATGACGCTCCACCCAGGAGCCGTTGGCGTATTAGACACCGATGATCATGGATATTCATCTTATGACTATGCCAAAAATGGTGACGCCTGCGAAACGATTCTCGACGCTCTGAAATCAGCAGAGTTTAAGGAGAAAAGCCACTCGCCTAATAATGACCAAGAAGACAAAGCGGATGACTCGGGAGGAAAGGAAATGCCGATGCGGCGTCGCTCTGAAGCTTTGTACGATGAAATGGACGTGCAAACCAATGATAGACTCAACCTCGACTTGTCTATTGACGAAGACTTGTTAGAACCATGGGAGAGTGAGTCTCTAGAACAAGCGCGACAATTACTTGAGCTTGCTGCCGATAAGGAGTATGAGGAAATACAGCACTTCGTTGAACCTCCTCCTGTAGAAGAGATTGAAATAATGCCCTTACAGGACAGAGTATTACAAAGAAGAGACAGTGAATCAAGTTCATTCAGCGAGTACAGCTACGGTGACGACATTTCGCAAATATCTAGATGACGATACTTAGTTTAAGATAAATCCCGTTTTTTTTCGCATTCTAATCATTATTTCACTGAATGGTTCCCTTCTCATTGTATGCAAGGCAAAGAAGGCTAAGGAAAAATCCTTATGAATAATGTGGCATTTTCAAACAATCTGCATTGCTTTCAATGATCCTCCTGGCAGTGGGATAACATCGTCAATTGAAAAATATCACAATACTCTTCCAGCATGCATATTCTTCAGCACATATATGCAATAGCATGGCAGTGCACATTATTTATGAAGTGATTTTACGAGGAGAATTCTAGATTGAAACTCCATTTGACAAGCACTGTCAGTCTAAGAAGCTGTTGCGCCGAAAGATTTGAATTGGGATTGCTTATGGGTTTGGTATTGAAATATGAAAAACAAATAGAAACAACCGACTGACTAAAACTCACAACTGATTGTCCAAACCTTGCCAATTACAATCTACCTTAACCACTGATTATCGAAAAGTTACTTGAAAAATATATGTAGTCCTATTTTACTACAACAACAGAGGCCATAATATATACAACGCACTATTCTTGTCGATGCCGTTCTTTTGAGCAGCGGACCATTGCGTTTTAAACAGATAACAAAATTCTTGGAATTTATATTTTATTACTCTGAACACATGATTTTCGCCATTCAAATTTGACCAAAAATTAAATAATTACCATAAAATTAGGTTTAATAATATGAATTTTTTCTATTTTGCCCGAGTTTGTGATGATAGATAATATGCTGCCCATTTAAATTAGGAAGTGCTCTTTCAGCAATGGCACAAGCTTTGTGAAGGTATAATGCTCACAATCCTGTAGATTGCATTACAATTTTCTGCGTCTAAGCCCAAAATTGTTGAATTACCAGGTCTATAGGAAGTCTACAGACAGGGCAGTTATCGCCTCTCGCCTTCAAGATCCTAGCACAAGTCAAACAACAAGCAATATGACCTGTTTCGCCATGAACTATTGTAGCCGTTCGTTCGTCAGATAGACATATTAGACATCGATTTTGGTGCGGATGATGATGATAAGTCTCTGAGTGTGAAGATGAAGCATGGCCGCTAGTACCTCCAGCGCTGCCAACAGTGCCCCTCATCATGCCACTCATGCCCAAACCAGATGCCGCCCCACTCCGGAATAAGGTTGGCACGGTTGCAGCCGCGTTGGGAGGCGAAATGTGGGTGGACGATTCTGCAGGCATTGCATCATCACTATCTGACATGGAAGATTGTCGATCCGTCCAATCGTCCTCATTAATTTCTGATAAATCCGCACCAAGCAATGACCTTTGGCGATGAAACGTTGGAATGCCTTCAAAACCACCATTTGCATTAATAGTATTCGCATCAGTATCCGGTCTGATGCTGTTCATGCTCCTTCTTTCTCGACCACTCGTGCTAACATCGTTGTTGGGTGCTTCGAGCTCTTGCATCACCTTTCGTTGCGCTTCAAAATGGAACGATGCAGGATTATCAGGGTCAAATGATCCATCAATGTCTATCATTTCAACAAGTTGTTGATTGTTTGGTGGTTCTTTATTGAGCTGTGAACTTATCCATCCTCCTCCTCCTGCCAATCGCAAACGTTCGATGCAATGATGGCGGGGATGGTCTGAGTAGGCTCTGCCGACAATGGAAAGTATGGATCCAGAAGGAGCATACCCAATCTGTGATGTAGACAATTCGACACCCGATCGAATCACAACTCCCTCAGGGAAAGTGACGCGATATAATGCAGGGCACGGAAATGGAACGGATGCCACTACTGGTCCCCTTTGCCCGCTGAGTGGATTCAGAAATTCTGATATCCATCCGCTCACTTTGGTCATGCCAAACGCATTTATTGAATTGTCTTCCGGGCTTTGGTCTTGAGAACTAACATGATCGCCATTGATTGTCGATTCGCCTTCACAGTCTCCATTATTTTCTTCGTTTCTTCCAGTTATGAGATTCAGTAGTGTGCTTCTTTCAACTTTGTCAACATCCCTTTCACGATTGTTATTACCATTGCTCGACTCTTTGCCCTCGGAGCTACTCCTCTCTAAATATCCATCTATCTCCAACCGATTTAAGCCCATAGAGTTCACCACCTTTTTCTGCACACGACAAAAACTACCATATGGTAACGTGTTGACGTGCGGCGCGATCAATTCTAAACCCTTTCGAATAAATGCGCCGTCCGGTTGACATGTCACTCGGAAAAACCAATGGTTCGCATTGGTATAAGTGGACGGTAGTCCTGGAGCAAGATAGGGGTAGTTGTGTAGTTTGGAGACGATGTATCCTTCATGCGGGCAAGATATTTTTAGTATTTGGATGCAATTTTGATTGGTCGAAAGAGTACTAGTAGGGGACGAGTTATTGTTTTCTCTTGCTGCGGGAGATACTGCACCAGTACTACATGCAGATGGATGAATCACTCTCAGACTGTGCGAATCCAACGTGAAAGACTCCTCTGCCATGACAATGCAGCCTGGCGAAATTGTAATTGGACAGCGTTGATTATGATGATGATTGCCATCCAGTGTAAATGATGCTGCTCCAGCTATTGCTGCTGTTGTCCCAATCGGAATAGCAACCACGCCATCATGCAACGACATGTGAGGCAATGATTTCAAGACAATCAATCTTCCATCGTAAAAACACCATCTTCTATGTTGATCTAATAATTCAATATTATCAACCTCAATGTCACTTTTGATCGCTGTTGCGTTTTGATCTCGTGTCTGATCATCTGCAGTGTTATTAGTACTATCAGTGGTCGTAAAAGCATTTAGTCGGATTCTCCTGCTTTCTGGAACAGAAGTATTGGATGATCCTTCTGTGGATGATGGCGGGGATGTCGATGTATTATTACTAGTAGCAACATCATTTCCGCCATCGCCAAAATTGACAGGTTGCCTCACCGTTGTCCCAATCCTCCTTTGTTGATCAAACTCGCGTTGACGGCGGCGTTGCTGTAATAACAATCGAACATTCTGACGAGTTTCATCCAAGCATGATAATTCATGTTCTCGGCATTCTTGGTGCCATTTGTGCTGTGCTTCTTTTTCTATTTGGGATTTGTGGGGGCGATTATGAGGATGATTTTCGAGTTGTTGATTGGGATGGTTGTGGTGTGGCTGTGGCTGCTGAGGCATAGTAGTAGTGTCTTCTTCTTTTGGTGACGTTGTCGAATTTTGAATTGTCAGTGTCCCATTTGATGATGAATTATTGGTATTATTGCTTCCATTATTATTGGAATTGGTTGGTTCTATATCCATGGCAACTCCTACATCTGCTTTTTGTCCATTGGCACCATCATGTTGTACCTCCCCTGTCATTATACTATCATGATCATTGCTGTTCATGCCGACATCGTCATTGGTGGGTAAGGTTCTTTGCGATATTCTCGGTGAGATTGGTGGCGGAAATAATATGTCAGTCGCATAATTAGTTCTAATTTCAGGACGCCGTTTCAAAAATGGTGAATTAGAAGCTTGAGAAGAAGAGCATTCTTCCTCGTCGTCATCTTGGTCATTGCCGTTGTACAATGGAAGAGTAGTTGACATGGAAGCAACCGCTGCAGCAGCGGAAGCAACGGGAGGAGAATTCAGTATTGGCGAATTCATTGACAATAATGGTGAATTGAATTGTGACCCTCCCCCGGTCATGAAGTTTGAATGATGTTGCTGATGATGCATTCTGCCCATCATGGGGCTGGATGGTCCAAGAGGAAGGTTCAGTCGTCTCCCTGTGGATGGACTGTTCATTGCATTGTTTCCAGGAGATTGAAGAATTTGTTGTTGTTGTTGTTGTTGTTGCTGTTGCTGTTGCTGTTGCTGTTGCTGTTGCTGTTGCTGCTGTAATCCATATTTGTTCTGTCGAGGAGTCTGTGGAAATTGTTGTTGCTGTTGCTGCTGCTGTTGCAAATGAGATTCTCCCTCAATATCATTTCCCGCTTTTCCTTCGTCTTTCGTTTCTTCGTCGTCTTCGTCATCGTCATCCAACTCTTCCAGCACCATGCTGGGAATCCTTTCGTGAATAGAAGAATTTCTTCTAGCAGCTGCTGAATGATTTGAATTGTCATTATTATCGTCCTGACTCGCCTCTTCATTGCTAGCATGGCTGATATAGGCGTCGTAAGGCAGGACGGGCATGGAATCAATAGTGTTGGCGCAACCATCCCCCGGAGATCCTTGCAATACCACAAATGGACCCGGGATTAAAATGGGCAATGAGTCGTGCGTTGGATGGTGGGAGAGGTTGGCGAGGCTGGCTAGATGGACCGCTGCTGGAAGAAAGGAGGACATTGTTTCGTTCTCTTGGCGGTTGCCATCGGTCGCAGGTGAGTCCCGCATATCTACTGTTCGGATTGAATTGTCAATCTGATTCTTTGTCGTCGTCAACTAGTACAATATACCTAGTGCAATACTGAATGAAGAGCTCAACAAACCGACGCTTGAGAATATTATATTCAGCGACGAAAATAAGTATTAGATGAATGCATGCTGCTGGCGAGACTGTTGACAAACATACAATAATCACACTCGAGTCAGAAGCATGAGCGTGACACCATTTCTCGACACATCAGAAATTTAAACTTTTTGTGATCTGCGAACCGACGAGATGGATCAATAATCGATCAATGGATTCATTCAATGAAATCACTTTCTCAATTATTATTGATTTCTTATTACTACTTTGGTCTGTGGTCGGTGGAGGTCGGTAGGTGGGTATGTTGTACTAGAAAATATCTATGGGATCGAGTGGATGTGAGTTGTGCAAGGTTGTGCATTGTGAGACATTTCCATGCCCGCAACCGACCCAGCCACAACGAACAAGACGATATTGTGTCGGCGGTCTGTTTTGAGTTTTGATGGCAATAGTGTCAAACTAATTTGAAAAAGTGAATTTCAAAAAATAGAAAAATTGATACTTTTAAGTTTTTATATTACTATTATTTGAAATATATATCAATATTCATATAGTATTCTATCACATGGTTTATTTTTGAATTTACGTTGTCCTTTTAACTCATGAAAAGTGAATGGAGAAGATGATGGGATGATGAGAGATGATGTTGTCACGAAAAAATCTCGTACTAACATGAAAATGACGTCATCCCATATTTCAGATTTCGAGACACCTTTCGTTTTCAGCAAGATCATGAAAAAGAAACTTAGGCTGTTCGCAGGAAGATCCCAAACGGCCTGTAGACATTAACGTAGGATTCAGTATAAGATCTTACATATTTGGGATCTTCCAGCGGTCGGAACCTATCCGGCCGTTTAGGTACGAAAAGTACGGACAGACCGTGATTTTTAGGTTCGAAGCGCAAAACTGCCCGGCCCACGGCGATTTGGCCGCGGAAAAACGGTGTTAAATTTTCCTTAATGCTAGTCCGTAGAGATATATACATTCCTACGTAAAAAGAAGTGTC
>JALLAR010000854.1:0-17545 GCA_036939335.1 Conticribra guillardii
TCTCCAAAGTACACTTTTTTCCCTTGCTTTGTCGCGGTGAGGATGCGGTCTCGATTCGTTTGCCGTATTTTTTACGGTCTGGGCGTCACCGTGAAAAGGTCAATTGATTAAACTACTACTCCTATTTTTATTCCAATATTGTTGCCTTTAGAATAATAATAGCACCTTCGTTTCATTGCCAATTTGAGAACAAATTAGAGGGTGACCTAGAAACTATAAACTATGTGAATTACCTTATTTCTATTTTGTTCTCCAAGCCGGGCATTATTGCTGGCTATAAGTATAAGTAGTAGTAGTACCTTTCATTCTCTGGGCACAATATTACTACTGGGCAAAATTCACAATGAAAATGGGCCAAGCGATGCACATATTTTGTCAACTGTGCCAATTTGCAAACACACCTGAGTTCAAATCTGCAATGTGCGAGACATCAAAAATGATTAAAAAAAAATGCTGTAGAAAATGCAATGTCACAGGTATATCGAATTGCAAAAAAACCTTGGACTAAAGAAGTACCCTATCATGTTGGGATTTCTAACTAATTTCATGTTTAATTTATCTGGAACATTACATATCCATTATCAGCTCTCTGAGAGGATCATTTTAAGCATATGAAACCCTATGTGTAGCCCTTTAGAAGAAGATAACTTACAATCAGGGGTTTTCTTGATAGAGTAACCCTATGGCTACGGTTACCCAATACCCAATAATAGATGTCAAAGAAATAATGTCAAAAATAATTACTTGTTGATAATTTATGAGTATTGAGTATTATGTTGTTATTGTTGAATAAAATTGTTCTTGATGAATGAAATTTTCAATACCGTTTAATGAAATGTCTAGTAAAATAAATACAGCCAATACTTTACTAAAAGATTAAGCATTATTGGAAGAGTATTGTTCAAGAAGTTTTGATATATCAATGCATTGCCGTCAATGATACATTTGTTTTTAGTGATGCTTCTGATGGTGATGAACGATGTGTATTGTTCTAGTTTCTATAAAAGTTGATTGTTCTGTTGTTGCACTCATAATTGGTATTTTTGGTTGTATCTCCCATCCTGACTGATGGTTTGAGTTATCCACATTGACCCCGGCGTATTTTAGCAGATTGAGCAGGTCAATCATTTTAACACTTTTCCAAAAAACACCCGTCAGATTCTCCGCGAGTCTTTGCGTCACCAACAATGATTTGATTCCGAGATACATATTAATATTGAAATCACACTCGATGTTGTCGCTGCCCCATATACTATCTATTTAACTGGTATTTTAAAGAACATAATTAAAAATAGTTTGAGAAAATCTCAAATCTTGTGAGATCTCGCCTGAATTGGTATGATTGGGGACCAGTGCTGGCAGAAACTTCTCCAGTTGTGAGTTTCGAAGCTCTTTGCACCAATGGAGTGGTGATGGGCTAGTTTAAGAAGTTGAGGGGCAGTGGTGATGTTAGTTATTGTCCAGCTAAATGTATGCTAGACACAGTGTCTCAGGGTTGCCACGAATTTGTAGTTAGTGTGTGCGGCGAATGCCCACACAAAAATCGATAACAGTTTCAATAAATTCAACCGGGTACATAAACACAATAATTGAACCCATTCATTTTAACCATAATGTTCGGCAGGTGGGGGGTGGCGGGGTCTGTCTTTACTCAAGAAGAAATTTGCAACTACAAAACATTCAAAACCCAATTTTTACAATTGAAAATTCGACTCATAACAATATTAGTTTACTAGAGAGGACATCTTCTTCGCCATTCAAACAGTCGTATCATTTTTACAATGCTTGTCGCTGTGTCTTCCAAGCTTTGTTGGCCATCCTTGTCGTTGTTCAGCACCAGCAAAGGGATACCTATCTCCTTAAATGTCTCCAAAAGGTCTAGCCCTCGCACTTGGAGCGCCTGGTGCAAACGACTACATTCGGCTTCTTCATCGGTCATGGGTAGTCTTTTAGCATTCGTTTCATCTTTTTTTTCAGCATTCGTTTTATCGTCTTTTCTTCTTCGAACAGAAGTTTCAGGGGATATCTTTAACATAACAAAGAGGACAGATGATCGCTTTGTACTTTCAACTTGAATCGCTGCACGGACCTTTGTCTCCAGCACTCCTGCGTTCTCAGAAACAGACAGAGCCGACCTGTCTTTACGGTACAACGCCCAGGCTAGATTTCCAACATGCCAAGTTTCTACGACTCTCGACGACGAGCTTCTTCCGTCTCGCTTACACTCCTCGGTATACACATATTCATCCCAATTCATATTGTCTACATTTTTCACACCACTTCCATCTCCTGTGATATGTCCATCAGCAACTAGTTCTTCTTGTGGTCGCAGCACGTCTCCCAACTCCGGATCGAACTGCCAATTCATTATGGAAGCTACTCGTTGCCCCACTGCTCGCTTTCCCGCACAATGCGTCCCCATGATAGCAACAGTGACTGGTAGTAGACTTGGAGTTTGACCTACAAGGCTGGGTGACTTTACAAGAAGGTTGAACGGTAGTATAGGAGTCGCTTTTCCCCAACCGTTCTGAGCCAACGCCGCTCGACGTTTCCACTCAAATCGACGAGGTCCACCGGGTGAGCTTGGGCCACCAAACAAAACTTCAATCCGCAATGGAACAAACTGAAAAGGTAAAACGAGCTCTTCTTGCTTGGATTCCGAGAGCGGATTCTGGCGAAAGCGATTCACAGTTTCAGCATGCGAGCCAGGTAATGTTTCTCGGCGCGGAAAATAACTGTCATTTGCGTCTCCAATCACTACTTCGTTACAAGCAGAAATTTGAGCCACCAAAGATGCGGGTGGCAATGCACCCAAGAGTTTACATTCTGCCATCGTTTTCTGGACAATAAATCCCTCTGCTCTCCACTGTTGTTCATTGGGGTATTCCCCAAGAAGGCAAACCATTGATGCCGACGTTTCGCATCCACCCATGGTCCCTCCTGGGTGTCCCCAAGTAAAGAAAAGAATACCACTTGAATCTACCGTGTGAATCCCTACCGACCGCAACGACGGATAACCGTGTTGGTTCGTACTATTCAATGCTAGCTGAAACGCCCAAGGTGCGTGTTTCTTCCTACGCCCAGTCTCAGCATCACATAGATTTAATGTAGAAGATGCCCACCGAAAGAACTCGAGTGGCTGGAATCGAAAGTATTCCACAGGTGAACGATGCTTCTTGGCATGATTTCTTACAGCCAATACCGCCGTTTTGGTAACTTTTTCCTTACTCTCATTTGCATCAATCTTCACCAACAGCGGCCCGCAAGTGCGCTCATGAGCACGCATGATTCTCCTCCCGAGATTCTCATCCGTAGAAAGACGGTCGTCCCACGGATTAAAACCATATGCTGCATTGGTCTGTCGACCACTGACACGCTGCCTTCGAGTTTCATCGTCAACTTCGAGCAATATCATTAATTCCGGGGGATCTAAATCACTCGGCCATTCAAAGAGAGTAGCATCCAAACTATCGATCGATTCTGGCCCACCACTTGTATTCTTCCATGCGATGGAATAGGCGCAGGTACTGGAAAACCAACGGTCCACGACAAATATCTTGTCCGAATCTTGTGCTCGTATCTCGTGCTGTAAGACATAATTGCTAACCATGTAGAAAGCTCGAGCCACTGGACCACCTCGTTTGTCAAACACTGGTCGAACGCCCGCCATGGAATCGGTGGGGGTCGAGCACAGTACTGAATTTGAAAGGCTCGCGGTGAGATTTTCGACAAGCGTGCTCTTGCCGGAGCCATCCAGTCCCTCGACAACAATTACAAATGGTTTTGGATACGTCAACTTCTTTAACGATCCTTGTCGGGTAGTCATCAGTTTCTCCTCCACAATAGTCAATAGATCGAAGAATGCGTCGACACTAGAGCCTGGGAGTGCGACGCCCTCGTCGAGTTCACCAAGATTGCGTGCTATCCGAAGAACGGTAGCTGCTGAATGGAAATTAGAGTAAAACCCCTGGATTTTAGGATGTGGGACCGCACAGGCGTAAGCCTTGTTTCGACTGTTTACTTCATCTTCGGTAAGGAGCCTAGTATGCGCCTTGTTATCTTCTTGCTTAGCGGGGGGGCGTGATGGAAGCATCTTTTCTAGAGGCGCTGTTTTCAATCCGGAGAGAGATGAACATATTCATACACAGGGACGAAACGAAACCAAGACAGGTGAGATCGTAACAACATGCAAACAATGGTGAAGTTTGGGAAGGTCATAATTCATAATACGAGAGCAACCACATCATGTCAAGTCTGAAATGCTGTGGGTGTCAATCGACGTCACGTCGGCCTCCGACGACGGTTGTGAGTACCTGGGCGTGGGTAAGACGAACCTTGGGGGTGCCAATTACTATTGATTCCCCCTCCATGGTCGTTGTGGCTGGTCAAACTTACGTCGATGGTCGATGCCACCGCGCCTGAATTTAGTGTTAGCCGAACAAGAGGTTGTTTGATGCCGTCGTTGTTGTCGTCTTCGTCATCTTCTATTTCTTGAACAATACGACCCTCGAAAAAAAATTTCGACACGAGGTTTTGAAATATTTAATTATTTCCAATAGCTTAGAAAGTAAACTAATACGCACATCGATAATCAAAAAAATATGTGAAATAATATCAAAGATACCACATTGAATAGCTCGCAGTAGTAGTCGCCGAAATGAATGTGTGTTCTGAAAACAAAGATCCTTGAAAAAGATGAACTAAAACACGAATCACACAATATCCTACTACAGCCTACTACCATAGTACAAAAAACACACGACACAATTAATTCAAAGTCGACGTGCTCCATGGGATTAATGTTCTCTCTTCTCTCATCATTAGTATCGTAGCACTTCATCTTTCGACTAGTAGGTAGATACAGCTCTTCCGCAAGCATAGCATTTGTCTTTCGACGCCAATACCCATTGAAAGCCAATTAACAATTAAATCAGCGCGAGGTAGTAGTTTTACGCGAAGGTCGGCAACCGGCAACGCTCGTTCACAAAAAGATACACTCGAAAACAAAAGAAGCCTGAACTTACTCGCCCAAGTTCTTGATTTAAAATAATAGCAAGCTGTGGGACTCATACGCTCGCTATCGATACGTTAGTGCCACCGTCCACAAACCCAACAGCAACAATAAGAATAACAGCAACATGTCTTACGGTGGCGATGGATACGGAGGATATCCAAATTCCGATGGTAATTATGGTCGCAGCAACAACATGCCATATGCGGCTGGAGGAGGACCGGGGGGTGGGCGTAATCAACGTGGGCCGCCGCCGGCCGGGAAGAAGCATATGTTAAAACTTGTCATTTTGGGGGATTCCGGGTAAGTGTTTATCGGCATTTATTTTGTTTGCACGACTCATGATTCATTTTGGTTGTATCCGTGTTTCGTGCCATGATGTAATTGTAGTTTTCGTTCTATTATTGCTATTCTCAGTTTAGTTTTTGCTTCTTTCTTTCTCTCTTGATTTTTTATATGTGATCATCGCAATCAACAAAACCAACTTCCAATTGTCAACGTTGATTAAAAAAATAAAAAATACATCCTTCCAAAAAAATCCATGATGGATTTTTATCAGAGTCGGAAAAACCTCCCTCATGAACCGCTACCACTCCAACAAATTTACCGGTCAATACAAAGCCACCATCGGAGCCGATTTTCTCTCGAAACATGTCTCAATCACCGACCCCATGACCGGGTCCACACGACACGTCACACTCCAAATCTGGGATACCGCTGGCCAGGAACGGTTTCAAAGTTTAGGCGTGGCATTTTATCGAGGCGCTGATGCCGTAGCATTGGTCTACGATGTGGGGGACAGCAAAAGTTTTGATCATTTGGAAAATTGGAGAGGAGAATTTTTGAGACAAGTTGGATTAGAGTCCACTGGGGGATTTCCATTTGTGTTGTTGGGGAATAAGATTGATCGTCCGGAGGGGGAAAGGAAGGTGCCTCGTGGACGGGCGGAAGAGTGGTGCGAGAGGGCGGGGTTGGGTGCGATGGGTGGACCGATTCCGCACTTCGAGACATCTGCAAAATCCGCTGAGAATGTGGATGCTGCATTTTTGGAATTGGCAACATTGGCGGTTATTCATGAGGAGAAAAATAGGAAGGCAGAGCCTGAAATGTTATCTTATGCGCCAGTTGGAGGGCGTGATAGGAATATTAATTTGAACAGACAGGGAAGCACTTCTTCTTATGCTTCCAATAATTATGGTGGAGATTGTTGTTGAATATATTTGAATGAGGAAGTTATTATTTGTGAGATTTTGTGGTGTTCAGGGTCGGAGTGTTTTCATAATACGAAGGGAAGCCCATATAATATGAGGAATGGTATTGTAAGCAATAATGCTTTTGGCACGCATGTTGTGAATTGTATCCCTATTTAATTCTTGGATATGTTTCATGAACTATCTTGCCCAACTACCTTGCCAGCAGAAAAGTGTAAATGATTGGGGGTTTGGATGACCACTGAAGGCAAATTTTGAAATACTATTGAAAGCAATTTTGAATGTGATATTCATGAAGTTGTTTCTCTGACTCTTTTTTCGTCATAGGGTCATTATATAAATCTGTGACTCAATTGTGAATGGAATTGTATGTATAAATCGAAAACATTGTCTTAAGCTCTTTTGTTATCAGTGATTATTTGTTGTAGCAAACATTCAAAAATTATTTCTTAATGTGTAGCAGATTAATCCTCAACGCACAAGAAGAACATAGATCACAATTTGCATTTCAAGAAAAACGCCCTCTTTGACAAATCCAATTCCCGCTAATAAGATGTATTTCAATCAATGAAATGAGAAGAATCCTTTAAATATCGTTGGGATCTGCCCCTCTGGCCTTGCTTTTCCACCAACTAGGGATATCCTTATCCTCGCTCCACTGCTTTCCAAAAATTCCCAACTTTTGAAGAATCTTTTGTTGAATAATTAGCATTGTCGCGCCAACTCCAGAGGGACCTTGTTCCACACCTCCACCAGCAAGTAGCCCTAGGACAGCACCCGCTCCTTTGGTGTTTCCTTCAAATCGATCCACGGGAGGAGAAATAACTTCGTATACAACTTTTCCTTCAGGGTTCCAAGTTACACTACTGACATGAATGGGGATTTCAACTCGATTGTTTGTAGGGGGAAGAGTCGTAGGTCCCAACTTTAATGAACCGGTGTTAGTTCCCGTCCATCGCTCAAAGTAAAAGCAGCGGTAAGGATTTTGGGGATCGATAGAGTGACCAAATATCTCTCGCTTAAAATCGGGATATGCACTCACATAATCGAATCCTTCTTGAGCCAATCGTAAATCATTGTTGGTAATGGGACCACTGCTCACAGAAAAAATGTTAATGTTTGAAGTGGAATGAGTGCCAAGAGTTCATTATGATTTTGGTGATGCGACAAGTCGCTTGCGTCGAGAAGTAAAAATAATAACGTGGAAAGAGTCCTTACATGACAGATCCCCGAAACAAAAAATCATCGCTTCTAAAAGATTCAATTTCAGAGTAGGTATTGCATGCTGAATATTTCTTAGACATTTCTAGCACATCAAACGTGGGTTCTTTATCGAATTTGAGATAGTCCATCCAATGATTATCAGGTTCGGTGGAGAAAAGGACAGAGGACGCGGACGATTTCGCGACGCCTGTTGGCGCAAATGCCGCAGCCCGAGGAGTGGACAAAGCGAGAGCACCGACTGTGATGAACTTGATCATGGCGTTGTTCTCTTTCGTAGAAGAGGGAGTTGTTGCTAGATAGAGGGGGAGAGAGATTTGTTGGTTACGTGGGATGGAGGTTGTGCATTAATTGTGTACTACATAATATTATGGCCGATGCGTGAGGTGTTTCACGATGATAATAATAATATCAAGATGACAACATATGACACATCATCAAGTGACGTCATTGGAAAAGTGCGACTCAAAAAGTTCCCAAGACCGGGATCATGTTGGATTTCATTCTCACGCAATGACGTGATGACACAGTTCATAGGTGGTACTAGAGTGGTGGTAGCCATACGACAGATGTGATAGTTTTTCTTAGAAAAGCCGTGCAAAGGCACATCACACGTCACCCAAACGATCTCAAAGCAATTCTTTTGTTCACACAAGCCCTTCACAGTCAACAAAGGGTTGGCATTGGCAACAATGCAGCAGCGACCCTCCTTGCACGATTATCCCTTTGATATTGGCCAAGAAATCCCATATTTTTTAGAAGAAGATCAGGAGACGGATGCACGGCCTAGATCAGTCAGAATAAGCAGTAATGGATTCATTAAGTGGTACGAAGAACATCTCAACTCTCATCCCGTTACGACAAAGGCAATTACCGGATTCGTACTTTGGGGTATTGGCGATTTCATTGCTCAAGTTATATTAGCCACGTTCCAATATGACTCTGTTTACGATTCAGATGAGGGGGCTGTGACGAAGAAAGAATTCCAATACGACTTTTCGCGAACAGAAAGAGCAATGTTTTCTGGTTTTGCAATTCATGCGCCATTGAGTCATCTCCATTTTAACTTTTTGGAATGGATGACTAAGAAAGGAGGATTCACGGGGTTGCAAATACCTGTATTCAAAACAATCATGGACCAGGTTTGTCGATTCCTGGAAAGAACAATGAAAACTTGGATGCTTTGATAATTCACTAATACAATCTCTTTTTGCATTTCTGTCTTACAATGCCAAAGTTTGTTTATTGGAGTTGGATTTCGAATAGTTTGTATCACGGAGCAATGGGTGCAATGCAAGGAATGAATCTAACCCAAATTTACAATCGAATTGCCGACGTCTTGTGGGAGACCCAGCTTTTACAATGGATATTTGTGAGTCGAAGGATAAGTTCAACAGGCAATATTCATCCAAATTTTAATCACTTTACTCATCCCTTGATTTTTTAGTGGGTCCCAGTGCAACTTTTGAATTTCCAATTTGTTCCTGTGAGGCATCAACTAAACGTTGTATTATTTATTAGCATTGCGTGGACTTCTTTGCTGAGCGCTCGGTATCCACCAGAGAATGAAGAGGATGATAGTATTTATTACGACAGAACGTAAAATTGATAAATCATGATGCGGATAAATCATGATGCGGCTCGATGCTATCATGCATTGATTCTCAAATTGAGTTTTGAGTGGTTTAAAAAAATCACTGTTAGAAATGTTGTTTTGTGAAATTTGAATCTAATGATACTACAGATGCTTAATCACATGATTCCCTTGAGCGCGAGGGGAAATCCCCTCCGTTGAAGGGGATTTCCCCTTTGATCGAGGGGAAGTGAATGTACATAGACTGACAGTATCTCTTAAAAGATTCCAACCATATTCATAGAAATTGGAACACATAATAATAGGAATTCGTCATAAAATAATAAATAATGGCACTTCAATGAGCTTACATCCAGATAAATATTTCTCACTAAACTGAATTCTTCATTTTCTTGTAATTTATTTTCTGCTGTACAAGAACACGACAATTGGTTGAATATCGCTCACTGTGTAGCTCAATAATTTACCTCAATTTTTTTCAATTTTTTTCAAACCAAGATACAATATCTGTCCATTTGTTGTCATTTTCTTCGGATATCAAGTATTGAATCCAGCGCACATCGTCTTTTTCTAAAATCCCATTTCGTCGCACATAGTCGTCTTTTAGCCATTGCGCATGATGCCTAACGTATTCATCATAAATGTTTTCATCAGACACTTTGTCTTTCAGAAAATGCCCTGGAAACAGAAACTCAGGTGTTGAATTGTCATCAATTTCTGCCCCTTTGCTAATTGACAAATTTTCATCATTGGGTCTTTCAAAAAACGAAGAAATGTACCACCTTCCGCCTACAAACACAATTTTCTCATCTATTAATTCGAATCCCCCTTGTGTATATAATTGGTCGTACATTAAAAGCAAATGACGGGGTCGTGAATTAGTAGGTTGTAAAAATAAGTAGCGTGTTTGGAGTCGATCTAATGGTGGTGAATCAGAATATGAAGAATCTGATACTGGATATGTTGATCCTGAATCCAATGTGGATTGAGAGTCTGATTCCACAAGTTTATTTGGCCACTTTGCATCAGGACGAGCACTAAAACCGTGATCCATACCAAATAAAATATCCAACATGGTATGCACTCCCATTCCTGCCAAAATAATTCCATCGGCCTCGCCTGTTCGTAAGGGTTCCAATCCATCACCTATGCGGAATTCAACGGGGAGCAAATTGGAATGTGTAATGGGCCTATTTTCATCGATACTATCTGAGAAAATATGTTTCAAAGAATCGCTGCTATATGCCTCAATATTTTCTAGCATACCAAGCAAATCATCGTCGTCCATCCTGGCCAGTACATCGTTAATCTTTTTCAATGAAACGAAACCACCATTTTCTAATGCCTTTGCAGATACATCTGCTCCTATCACTTTCGAGATGAATTGATGATTCTCTTGTTCGTTGTGTTGATTGTTATTTTTCTTCTTTGATGCTACCCATGCGATACAAGCCAGACTCAGTGACAAAATACCATGGTCGCAACCGACATCTGCAATGGAAATCGCACGCGTTTGTAAAAGATCGTTTTCTTTTGTTTCATGAGTATTGTTGCAAGAATTGACAACAAGTTCTACCAGAGGACGCATCCGTTTCCATGTTCGATTAAACGAACGCCGATTGGAGGAAAGAATTTCCATGGTGAGTTTTCCCACATCCATTAGATTTTCATTGCGGTTAAAGTTTTTGATGGCTGAGGATTGTTCTAATGTTTCTTTGGGCACAGACATGAGCAGACGCTGACGAAATCTATCGTATCGGTTTGTATTGTGGTCATTCTTATTTATTGCGAAGGGAAGCTTGCTCTTTTGCGAGAATGATCGCTGAATGCCATCTCTGTAACCCCCTTTGAAGCAAGGTTGCCTTGATTCTATTCTCAAAGGAGATAACGGATAAGTAAATGCCGTGGGAAACTGCATTGTACCATTGTCTCGCAAACAAAAAAGTGATTTGCCTTTCATTTTTATAGTGCTCCTTTCTGAATATGGTGATTGACCCGACAAATTTTTCGCCATTGGCCTAAGAGCGCCCCTTGATGTGCCGAGCGCGGTCGCCACAGTACATGATGCGCGAGGTGGGAGTTGGGCCATCACTGACATTCTGCTGAAGCTTGTTCGTTGACTAAATGGTTGAAATTTATGTAGCAGTGGGGATAAGCACAATATTGCTAATATTATTGCATTTGGTATTCGAATTGGAATCATTTGATGTTGTGAAATCTTGGCCTTTGATTTTAATGTCGTCATCGTCGCAACATTTTAGCGGAGATTTTGAGATTTTGCAGCGAATGATTTGTGGTCGTGTGTGGCGGGGCATGCGTTGGAGCATTGCGTTGCCGTCAGTTACTGAGACTGGAATTTAGTATCAATCTATAAACTGTTTAGTACATAGTGGTATAAATGTACTAACTTACTATTATTTACCTTTGAGGGTACTCAGTAGAGGGCTGACGCATGCAATCTCCTCATTCAATAACAATAATTCATCTCGATAATATTCATTGATCAATCAAGTTTTTATCGTGCAACAATGGTGTCTACTTTGCCGTCATACCGTTCCCTTTACTTCCATGCTCTGGCGTTTGCCATTGTATATTGCGCGTCTTCCACATCGGCCTTCGCTCCGTCCATCACAAGAGCCGTCTCGCCACTCAAAACACTTCACGCGCCGTCATGCAACAACCTGTCTCAACTGCATCTGGCATCATCCCCCGATGATAACAATTTATCGGGAGTCATTGACCTCACCGATGATGACGACGATGATATCTCGCCCACAGCATCAAAATCAATCGACGATAAAAACAGCAACGCCATGGCCGCCCCATTCCTCTCCCAAGGAGAACTCAGCGATGATCCCAATCTGCTCAGTCCCGATTTCAAAGATCCAAAACAGACAAGAGTCATCATTTATATTATTTTGACATTGGTGCCGATTTTGTTTTTGGTTCCTTTGATGATTGGGAGTCGGGATTTGATTCCTCTGGATTCTTTTCCTCCTGTTGAGATTAATTGAGGCGTTTTATGATGGGTATATATTGATCTTAAATTAGGTTTGATGCAAAGTTGCCGTTGAGAAATTTCTCAGCAGTTATATTAACATGAACCAATTTTGAAGATGAGTTAGACGTTGAATTTTAGGGGGGAATTTTTTCCCATGTCAGGAAAAGTTATCAAACGAACAATACTTTCCTCTACGGGGTGTGAGGTGTGGAGGCAATAGGGAATACTCCCGAATCTTATGGGAGATATTGAGAACTCCACTGGATTTCATTGGAAATGCAATAAAAAACAACATTGCAATATGGGATGTGGGATCATATAAAAATCTGGTCAGATTAGATACTCAATGTCCAACTGTACTAAGGCTTTAACAATAGGAGTGACTGCTAAAATAAGTATGAAATATTAGTTTAAATGTTTTGTTAATTCTAGGTGAGTAGTGCAGATTTTTTGAAGACCCTGCTAAAAGCTTATTGCGCATCGTAGATGAGGAGAAGGGCTTCGATCAATGTGTAAATGTAGCTCAGCAACGATTCAGCGCCAATATTATGTTTCCTGAAAACTGGAGAGGAGAAAATCGCGAAGTTGGGTGAGATTAATTTCGAATGGACTAATCGCAGATATAGAGTACTGAATGATGAAAATTGGCAAGAAATTCTTACTGAGCTAAAGCAGTATAAACTCACCAATGGGCATTGCAATTTCCGTGCGCTTCTAAAGAATATCCAAAAGTTACTAACTGAGTGTTGAATCAATGAAGTAGGTACAAAAAGTTGAGAGGAGGGAATCCCACGAAAACAATAAAGGAGAGAACCTTAAAGTTCAATGAGATTAATTTGAATGGATTGGGCAAGGAATAAAAAATTTCCGAAAGACCCCAATAAACTGGACACGAAAGGGCCCATTACTATTGTAAAATCAATTCATTGCAGCAGTAAGTAACCGATTTTTTATGAAAGTTAATCTAATTGGCAACTTATTTTAGTGATTACGTCGTATGCTCTATGTCATCAGGTGAGCAATTTTCTGTTTATCTTATGCGTCTTGTGATCTTCGTATTACATTCAGATTACATGTATTTTGTGTGCCTCTTCCCAATATTCACTTTCCGTCTGATGGCCTGGATCTTTTCCCTGTGTCCATTGTAGTAAGTCCCTCACGGTAGCTCAGGCCATCCTCGAGTTCTTTCTTTCAAGATGAGAATATGTCCCAATGTCAGCCATGAGAGGGCATTGGCCCATGTGCATTGATGGGCCGCCAGATGACAACTTTTTCGGATAGATGAAGATATGAGAACACAGCATGATAAGAATACTACTGATGAAAGTAAGTGAAATTAATAGAAGTGAACTTATATATTATGATTTATGGTTATAGAATATGAGAAATTTATGATACATGAGAAGAGAGTGTTGGTAGTGCTATATATCCCAATCCTTGAGGCGTCTAATGGAAGGAGTGCGTTGGCATGCATAATTGCGAGGCGTCGTTTTTTGTAGAACGATAATAAGGAAGATGGAAGATAGAAATCGCCTTCAAACAATGACCATGAAGATATTGTTTAAAATTCCATGCCACCAACTAACTGTCCCAACAACCAGCAGTCTCATCAAAAGGGTTATCACAAATGCATCCAGGAGCCTCTCTGCAATAATCACAGACACCTTTTCCGGAACAATTTGATGGGCAGACTAAATCAGGGCATACCACCGCAATTCTTGGGCAAACCACGGAATAGCCCAAATCAACGTTGATCACCTGTCCAAAATAGCTACACTGAAAGGTATTTCCCCCAACGACAATATTCAATGTCTTGTCGACTGAGTTGCACATTGTTTCCAGGCATACTGGCAAGCCTGAATCGGTTTCATAGCATCTGCTGTTATCTTCAAATGATTCTCCCAACAGTGAAGCGTGGTAAGCCGCCTGTGATTTAGACGAACAAGATACTAGATGCTTGGAGCGCATTGGACAATAGCGAGTATCATCAAAATGCGATCCAAACTCTAACATGGGCGGATCAGCAGTGGTATCTAAGTCACAACTCGCCTTGTTTCTGTGTGTATAGTCACATCCGGAACGATATCCTGTTTCGTCCGACGATGCACAAAAAAATCCTTCAGAATAGTCCGGAATCTTTCCACTGGTAACGCATTCCCCGCCAAGAAAACCGCAACCCGCGCCACGACCAAACGTTGGAGTTGTTGCGGCAGAGAAGTTGGCCTTATACCAGGAAGAATCTTCTAAGAGTGCGAGTGACAAAGGTGAAACTGCAAAAGCAGCATCCGCATTCTGTGATATGGCAGTCATGTCCTCGTCGAAGTGGAAGCGAAGATCTAGATTGAAAGGTATGCAATTGTCATCATTGCTCTGCGGTAGAGACGCAGCCAGTCTAGCTCCTGTGAGCTCTTGACAGTCAAAGTGATTCCTTACTGTTTGGCGCACTTTGGGAGATGATATCTCATAGTAAGGTTCAATGCCTCCTCCACCACGTTGCTCGATAATGTTGGACAATGACACTTCCCTTTCTACTCCATCGTCACCACATGTAACTTGCACAGTTCTTTCACCCCACAGTTGACCTGTCTCAGGATTACGAAAGTATTTGAACAGATTAGGGCTGAGTCCAAGAAACCTTCCAACAAGCTGAGTGAGCAATGCAACATGCCTCAGGATCTCATTTTCGTAGACCTTGTTGCCTTGCACTTCCATGTCGTCTAAACAAACCGAGAGGGAGCCGAACAATGGCCTCAAGTTTTGATCGAAATGACAAATGATAATTTGAGGCTTGGAGTCAATTGAGCAAGAATCTTGATCCCTCATTTCTACATAAATGACAACATCTGCATCGTCAACGCCCTCTTTGAGATGATCTTCTGGGATGCTGGCCCCACCGCATGTTGATTCGCGCGACACCAGATTGTTCAATGGGTGAAAAATCGTGAGAACTTCGCCCCACAAGGATTTTACTGATGGGAAGATTTCTTCTATATAAGCCGTGATCCTTTCATATGTTGGATGGTATTGATCCATTGCAGCAAAGTTGTGCCCCATGTTATGAAGGTGCGTGGACATGGAATCAGTAACGAAATTGATTCGAAGCTGTTCCAATTTGTCACCATAGTTGACGTTTATGCGCCTATTTTTAATCTCCTCCGGCTTCGGAACTTCAACTGAATATTGGTTGATGGCAATGCTAGGTTGCAAATTCACAAGTTGATGTTGGGCATGGCGCATGCGACCAGGCAATAATGTTTTAGTCAACCTTAACGCTTTCGAGATCTCAATGTTCTCTTTGTCAAGAATTGAGTTTGGGTTGAAGGATTCTTCAACACTTTGTTGCGCATAATTAAAACGGTGTGGCACAATGCTTGGTCCCCAAGTTGGACATGATGGCTCAACGTCGTCATTGGAGAATTGAGATGGTGCAAGATGTTCAATGTTTGACAGTAACTCAAGGGCATCGTGATGTTCTTTGAAGGTGGAAAACTGAGCTTGACTCGAATTTAGAAAGATATTGCCAAAATCAGGTTGAGTGTATGCATCATCAGATAATGATAAAAGCAATCGGTTTCCACTACTTGATTCATCGCCTTTGTCAAGACTATTGTCAATATGGTGCTCACGAGATTTGAACAATCGATTGAGTGAAAGACCTTCGTTTTTCGCCGCTTCGTTCTCTTGTGAAGAAGATTCGTCAGACTCTGATGCAGCCGATTCCGCAGTGGGTGACTCTGTCTCCAACAAGTACCTGTCTATGGATACTGTAGGGCTCATTGTTGGAGCATCCGTTGTTGAGCAAATTGGCACTCCGTCGTCAATCATCTCAGGTGGATGGCATGACTCAAACAATGCCCTCCAAAGGCAACCAAGCCCAGATCCCAAGCATTCCTCTTCAGTCTCAAAACGATCGCAGCTGCATTCGGTTATGTTGCTCATAAGCGTCCATCCCAATCGTCTTGCAAGTTCATCTTCGGACATACCATCAAGCTTCTCTTCTTTCCGGTACACTTTCACGAATGGATCACGAGCGCCATACAACGATCTATCCGTCATCTTGTACATGCCATCTTTCTTTTTCGAAGCGAGGTAAGCGAGATAATCTGTACCAGTGNGATCTATCCGTCATCTTGTACATGCCATCTTTCTTTTTCGAAGCGAGGTAAGCGAGATAATCTGTACCAGTGGGACCTTTTGGTCCAATTATTTTATCACCTCGATGTTTGTATCGCATTGGCTGGTACTTGGCATAAAGATCTTCTCCCTGGTCCCCATTTCGCTCTACCCATTCCTCGCAAAACTCGTTCCGCTCTTTGGTGCTGTACAACATGTCCATGTCAAGAACAACCTGTTTGTGGCTTGGATTCCAACGTTGCGCCAGCTTCACAATCTCGTTACAGTATGGGTACTTCAGACAAAAAGGGTAGGTCGCTGGAGTGAAAGGTATGACCGGAACAAACTTTCCTGGTGTAAACATCAAGTCAACATGGCCTGAGACAAGATGGTATGCATTTGTTATCATGAACCATTTAGTTGATACTTCTGCCGAGCAAAGATCCATGAAATCAGGTGAATCACGAAACTGAAGTGTCACAGGAACTTTTGTGTACTTGGAGTAATCATGATCGTTAGAAACCGACGGGGGGATCATGATAATGACCTGGTTAAATGGATGATCTTTTGTGTCCAGACTTTTGATTAGGTTCAGAGACCGATCGAAGAACCATTCTGATATCACAAGTGTAACTTCTATCTTGGATGGGTCCCATGGAGAGTATAACTTGGCTCCGTGAATCACATATTCTGGACCAAGATGTCGAGGAATTAAATTGGTAGCTGCGTAATTATGAATAGCTTTTGTAAACTTGTATGGCTCTTCGGCTTCCCAAGTATTTGCCCACTTGTTAAACATGGCTCTGTTATCTGACAATGTAATATTTTGACCTTCTTCGTTCAACATAATTTTTGGGGCTAGCTTGGGAACTATGCCAAGAGTACCTTCGACCCACATTTGAGACATGCGGTAATCATAAGGAATAGAGTTGTAGGGGCAAGGGGCCTCCACCTCGAGCTGGCCAACGAGACGTTCGAGCAGTGGATGTGATGTGTTGTAAATGCCATTACCATTGGTGTGGTGCAAAAGAGAAATTGGAATTTGCTCGTAGAAGGAGTCCCTAAATATGAAATAAAACATTATTGACAAAATATTTAAGATGAAGTGAAATGAAGAACGGTACAAGTGGCGAAGACAAAAAGATTGATTGCTTCCAAAACAGACATCACTAAAGATATCTTACCATTTATCACCATCATATTGTCTAAAGCCCGTGTATTTGAATTCAAATGGTGTTGCGTTGTTGGAAAGCAATGCAAAAGGGGTTCGTGTGAGAGGGTTTGCCCAAACATGCAGTCATCGCATATAACTTGAACTAGAATACAAAAATTAAGACTTACGCTCCCAAGACAGCAAACGGTCTGTATGCATTAATCTCCCCCAAAATCACATC